>JAFBJR010000086.1:3104651-3238362 GCA_016785285.1 Brachirus orientalis
ATGTGTACGTCCCCTAAAAGCCACAATATTGTCAGTGCTTATAATAAGTACAACAACTCTTCCTCTTGTGCCAAGCTCTACTGTGACCTAGAAAAATCTAATTACCAAACAATAAGACCCAGTAAATCATGTTTCACAAGATTCTCTGGAGTTTGATCAATAATCCCCAGTTAATCAATAATCAGCTTCACAGCATAAAATAACAGGTGGTGAGTTTACCTGTGGTCTAAAAGGAAGACCAAGATTACACGTAGGGCACGATAACCTCCTGGGGCTGGATTTGGGTTCAGTCCTGGTGTGCTGCCCTCTGATTGGCTGATCTGTTTTTATTAGCTATTACACACAAGTTTATTTCTCTCTCTTCTCCCAACAGTGCATTTAATCCTCAACAGCCCCCCCCCCTCTGCATTTAAAGTGAGCTTATGGCTCAGTCAAATGGAGAACAGGTCACTGAGATCAATGGTGAGCTCAGGAATCAGGTGTTGTGGTCACATGACTCAGTGACACACATACTTTTATTATGTTCACATATTCCTTGAGTTTTAATTTCTTTTAACCCTAATTTTACTTGGAGGCAACACCGAGATTAAAATCTCTTTCACAAGAGACACCAGGGTGCAGGGCTGAGCATACGTGCAGTTTCAGCCGTTAAAGCTAATCATAGGGTCAAAGGTCAAGGTTGTTAACCCACACATATAAAGTCGTTAAAGAAAGAGAGAGGAAGACACTGAACTCATCAGAGAGAAAGAGGGAGAGAGGGTGATGCTGACTCGTGTCGCTCACGGCAACAACCGTTCTGGCTGTAAATGTTAACAATGCTGTAATGTAATTGTCTGGTGGCAGGACGCAACCACTGAGCCTTCTAAATGGCTCTTTGGGTCTTCTTTGGCCTTGGGGCTCAAGCAGCCAATCAAATTACAGCAGGGCGTCTGCTCTGTGATGTCAGACTGTTACCGCAGCTAAATTTCTGCTGCGCTACAGTTCAGAGTCTCTCACTGGACGAGTCGGCATCAGTGTAACTAAGGTAAGAGAGAGAGAGTTTTTTTAATGATGATGATGATAATGTTTGAGTCCCGAGGTGACGAGCTGAATGTAGGTCCAGCGTCCAATCACACGCTACTGTGGTTGAGGGAAGAGGCTACGTTCAGAACTTTTACATTATTATTTAAAATCATTCTGATCAGAAATTACAACTTCCCCATTTACGTGTATGTAAAAAAAGTAATCCAATTTATTTTCACGAAACGGTCAGTAAAACCTAATTATGACATGACTGCTTATTTAACACACGCCTGTCCACTACCAATGACGTGAAAAGAATGTGAATCTTTTGAAATGGCAGGTTGAAGCAAGGCAGTATGTATTGGTGCAAACTTGTGTAAGGACTTCATTGACATTGGTGTTGGTTGGTCTTCATGGTTGTGATGTCGGTATTGTATCGGAAACAAAGTTGTATTGAGTCAGCCTGTTATATTAATGCTCTGCTCATCCCTTCGCTGTTCACCATTAATTTAAATCCAAGGTTCTTTCTTGACATCACTCATGGAAAACACTGTAGCCGTGTCTTAATTTAGGCTCTGCAACTTAGAGCTGCATTCATCCTCAACTGGATTTTGTAAAAATTTGTCGGCTCACTTGTTACCCGATCTACACATGAACCTCAATTTTGTTCTATGCATAACCTAAAAGTTCCACTTGGTGAGTAAGGTGAAGGCGGCACCACCTTTTTAACTCAATGTAGGGAAAAGGACGTCACCTCATGAATGGTTGGGGGGGCAGAGCTAATCCCATGAACTGAGAGGGACCGCCTCTTTGTGGAGGTCTGGCTTTGAGTGGATAAAATGGAAAACGTTTCCTGGTGGAGAACTAAAATTAGTTTTTTTTTTTGTTCTTTAGCAGCCCCAGCATCATAAGAGATGGACAGCGACCACGCCCACCACGTTCACCATACCGCACCCTCACCAACCACCAGTCATGACCATGGGGGAGGTTCAGATCATGACGGAGGTCATGGTGGTGGACATGGAGGACACATGATGGTGGGAGCAGCTACATGCTACATTGTGCTAACAGTGGCATCGTGATGTTTCAGTGCTAACGCCAACTGTTGTTTTTTGTTGTCGCCTAGGCAATGAGCTTCTACTTTGGCTACAACAATGTGGAGCTGCTGTTCAGCGGACTGATGATCAACTCTCCTGGAGGTCAGAGGTCAAACTATTGACAGAATTCTTTAACGCTGAACTCTGACAATAACCCTGCCTCCTTCTCCTCTTGTACAATCAGAAATGGTCGGGGCATGTATCGGTGTCTTCTTAATGGCCATCCTGTATGAGGGGTTAAAGATCGGCCGTGAGGTTTTGCTGCGTCGCAGTCAAGTCAACGTGCGATACAACTCGATGCCGCTCCCCGGGACTGATGGGACGGTGCTGATGGAGACACACAAAACTGTCGGGTAAGTGGCTAATGCTAATAACTGCCTTCACGTTTTTTTCAGTTGTCAGTTGAAAGTAGTAGATTGACATTTTGAAAATAATCACTTCTTCATGTCAGTGAGGAAGGCATGGAGCCTATTTTGAAAATCAAAGTAAAGTCCCACCTCTCAAGAAAAAGCAGGTAACTGTACGAATCCTTGTTCATACTGTACCTTGGTTCTGGTTTTTGTCCGGGTTCTGGTTCTCTCTACTAGGGATGCACCAATGCTAAAGCCAGTATTGTGTATCACTATGATACGACGCATATGTACTTATACAGCCATTATTTCAATTTGGTGCGTGAGTCTGTAGAGCCTTTTGCAATCTTTTAAGTGCATTCACTTCCCCTTACTTGATCAGTGTCACACACACACACTGGGAGTGAAAGTAACACAAGTTAACAGTGAACTCATGTCTGTGAAGATTCTCAGTCATCCAGGTCATGGTATCCAAAAGTGTAGTAAAGTTTTTTACAACGGTGAACTCAATTCACCGTAATAAATGCTTCTCAAAATGGACAAACATTGTCCCTTGATGCGATAACACGACAATAATATTCGTGTTTTTGTTTTTACAACACCGCGTCTCAACCTGTAGCAGCAGAGGCTGAATCCCTGATGAGTGCTGCTGTTGTGGACACAGCGTGGTATGATTTTAATGGTTTATCTTTGACTCGTCTGAGCTGTCGGAAGAGGTACACCATGAACCTACAATGATGAGATGGAAGATAAATTTAATATTATACATATATATTATTATACTTGTTTGGTACTAATTGGCATAAACAGAGAATGATATTTCAGAATAAAAATATGTTTAATTATAAGATATCTTACAGTTGTCCACACTTATTATTTATTTATTAATTTTAATCTGTCAGTTACATTTTTAGATTCAATTTGCAACCTAAATCAGTTATTTAAAGGTATTGTACTATAATTGTAACTAATGAGTCATTAGCAAGTAATACAATTTAAGTACTTGGTCTGGAAAATGTAGTATCGGTGAATCCCTTCTGATTACCTGTTCTGTTTTGAGCTGTGGGGATCTGACTGTTTCATCTCTAATAATTATTATTTTATGCCTTAGTTTTTCAGAAATGTCTTTCTTTTACACTTTTCATTTTTTGGTGGGGCTTTTTTTTCCATATTTTTAGTTACTGTTTGTGTGCTCAATACATTAGAGCTGATGTTAACACTAGCATCAACCAAAATGCAAGTATGAACATAACAACGGATTGAAATTATTAAGTATTTGGAGATAATGTTGCAGTGCTAACACTAATAAAATAAAGTTTATGATGCACAGAACATTCATTCATTCAGAGTCAGATTTACAAATATACACTGCTTGGCCAAAAAAAAAAAAAAGTTGCCACCGCTAATATTTTGTTGGACCGTCTTGTACTTTGATTATGGCACACATTCACTGTGGCACAGGTACGATAAGCTTCTGCAATGTAACGAAATTTATTTTCATCCAGTGTTACATTAATTTTTCACCAAGATCTGGGACCACATTTCTTCCTTGAAGACAATCTTCAGGCATCCCTTCCAGTTGGATCCCTCCTTGGTACCTCCCTAAGCTAACTGGTGCGAACTAGTCTGGAGCAGCTGTGCCCATGTGTCTACCCCGAGAAAGAATGAATGATGTGCCCTGATATCGTTAAGCTGTCGTCATCTTATCTGTACTTTCTGTACCGCTTGTACTGTGCAAGCATTAGCGTACGTGAGCATAAGTGCGTGTGTAATCAGTCTGTCCTTGTGCGAGTGACTGTCTATAGCTGTGTGTGTGTGTGCGTGTTCTCTCATTGCATCAGTTGAGGTTAAATAACTTGTTGCCAACTGAAAGATAATCGCCCATGCAGTAATTATCTAAAAGGAAGCTCTTACCTATTTGCTTAGTTAAATCCAGGTGGCAACACTTTTTTGGCTATGCAGTGTATGAACCCAAAACAGTAGCTTATGTTCTATTCAACTGGCATCATGCACAATGACTTCCTTGTTTTGTGTCTCATCAGGATTCTTTACACACATAGATAAGGTATATATTTGGCTGAGAGAATGTTACATTTATAGCAGTGAGAAAGAGAGTGGCGACAGCACGTTTGCTCTGCACCCTCCAAGAACAGCAGCAATAAGCACCTGTTGGGCTCACATGCGCCCCCTTCAGTGCGGCAAAATACTGTGTGCCTCACCTTGTGCCTTTTCACTGCGGTTTTTATGTCCGATCAACAAGACTAAATATGTCACACACATGCATTAAAGATAAAAGCCAGACTGTGGAAAGTCCAGGTGTTGCCGACTTACAGAGACGGCAACAGGCACGCAAGCATCAACCAGCGTGTGAGGAACAGTGCTGTCCCAGGTTCAGCTCGGCGCTGCTGCCCCTCGCGTTTCTCCGCTGTATTTGAATATGAAAATGCAGAAATTCAGGGATTTTGTGTATAAATACAATCAAAATTATTTGAATCATACAGAAAACAAATGTATTGTACACACAAGTGGACTAATTTATTTTGCAATAAGTAGGCTCTGCCTCACCTGTCTCCCCTAACCGCAGAACAATAACTCTGTCCCTCTGTTGTCTTCTCAGGCAGCGGCTGCTCAGCCCCAGTCACTTCCTGCAGACGCTGCTGCACATCATCCAGGTGGTTGTGAGCTACTTCTTGATGCTCATCTTCATGACCTACAACGGTTACCTGTGCATCGCCGTGGCAGCCGGAGCCGGCATGGGCTACTTCCTGTTCAGCTGGCGAAAGGCAGTGGTCGTCGACATCACTGAGCACTGTCATTAGCTAACACGAGAGAGAGAGAGGGTGGTGACAGGTTTCATGTCTGCTGATCACAATCGATAGTCGGTAACTGTGTGTGATACAGTAACTACTGCCCTCCAGAGATAGTGGTGGTGTTTCAGGCAGCACGTGAAAATAACAAGAAACTAATTATTCCATATCCATGGTAACACTGAGATATTAGCATTAGCGTGCACATTAACCAACACATTTGGCCAGTATAAAGATTCTTTTACTACATACAAAGTGACTTGTCATGGCTTTTTTTCCCTACACCTTTTTAGTGGTTGAGCCAGCCAATCGGAGCTTGAATCACACAGTCGCGATTGGCCAAACCTCGTACTGTCTTTAATTCCTCTTTTGTGCCATGACATTGAAAAGGTTAGCGTTAGCTGCTGCTAAAGTAGGCAAAATAGACAAATCGTACATACACTAATCTGTTAGTTAGCGTTGTTAGCAGCTCACCTAATGAGCCGTTAATCATGACATGGTATTAAAACTGAGTTTAATTTATGAGTTACACATTTATAAACCTTACACAACCATTTTAGATTATTTGATTTAAATGCAATTGTAGGAAAAAAAAGTTATGGTTTTTGTTGTCTTTTTTTTTTTAAATTGAAAAATCATGAATCATTAGCTGCTTCTGTGATTCATCCACAGACCTGAACTGAAACTTGTTTACACGTTTGTTTAAAAAATTTTTTTTTTTTAAATCATCAGTTCACTTTATTTTTGAGGACTGTCCAATTAGAGTTCAGATTATTATTATTTTTATTTTTTAAGTATAAGAAATTGGTAAAAGATAAATGAAAGTCACAGAGTCTAGTTTTCTGTGTTTTATTCCCTCCCTGGGCCTTAAACGCCACACCGTCTGCCTTAATGTGGCAATGAGTGAAAATGCCACAATGTACACTGGTGATGCGGTGAATTTAACTGACTGGCACCAAACTGTCGTCATTTGTCTCATCCATGTTGTCATAATTGTGATTCACACTGAGGTAGGCAGAGTTTACTTAATGGACCAATGAGTTGCTGGGATAACTCAGTCACTGTGTTTGTTGTGTCCCGCTTACTTTTGTCTCGGTGCTGTCAGTGTTTGTGGTGCGTTCAGAGTGAGTCTGTAAATCAGAGTTGTATATTATTGAAACATGAAGGAAACTTATCAAAAATATTAAGAGTCTGAAAACGTTTAATTGTGTCAAATGCTGGAATAAAAGATGAATAAAGTTCAAGAAGAAGTCAATGTCGGCTCATTTATCCAATCAGAAACTTCAAAACAAAACCTGCTTGTTTAAAACAAAACATTTTTTTTGGTATATGTGTAAATCTTTTTGTCAAATAAGCAGATTTTTTAGATAATTTTCCTAAAAATAAACTATTATTTGAATTCATTTTGTGTTGGTTTTCGGCTTCATAGTGATACTGGCAGTGACGGAGCAATCACTGATCATGTGAAAGCAGGTTACACTCACCTCTAATAGACTGCATGGCCTGGATGTCACAAACAGCAGATGCTACGATTAGAGACGAGATTTGGAGAGAAACTGGACAGACCTAAACAACAAGAAAATAAAATTATTTCTGATGAAAGTGTAATCTGTCTCTTTGAGAAGCTCCAACATAAAACAAATGTGCGAGGTGACCAATGAACAAAATCAGGTGAGTCAGCATAATTTAGATTCTGCTCAGGACCCCATGGGGGGGGGTCTAATCCCAGTTGATATAGGATGAGAGGCAGGATACACCAATTTACATGTAGAAATTAATGGAAAACACATGCCGTCCTCACCTTCCTTTGATCTATATGCAGATTACAGGAGCATCACACTTGAATGCTGTTTGTTGGAAGAACACACCAGTGTGTGCAGTGTCCACTTTTACTTTGATATAAATTGCAGGAAATGCCCCTGCGTTAATCACATAATCTGTTCACCGTGTCTCCACAGACTTCAAACTTGGCACCAGTGTGTGCAGGGCCAACTTTGATATTGTTTGGATAAGAATGCAAGGGGACATCGAACGGGTACGACTCGTTGATTAAATTAAAATTTGAAAACATTAAGGTTATATAATCATATTTCTACACACGCGCACAAGCAGAAATGCGTCAAATTCAGAGTCACAGTGCTACATTTATAATTCCGTGTCGACCGGAACTTACGTATAGTAACAACTTCCTGTTTGCAGGTGACAGTTGGGTGTCTGTGTCGGGTCAAATCTTTCGGACTCCACTTCTCTCGTCTCTTAATCGGGACGTAACTGTGTCCACATCTGTTAACCAGCTCCCGGCCAGGGTTTTCCTGTTGCGTGTGCTGTGATGGCCTCCAGGCGGCCGGACAGCTTCGATGGGCTCGGTTACCGGGGCCGTGATGATCCGCTGTACGGAGCCAGCTACCCGCTGAGGAGCGCCGGAGCCTCAGCGGAGCTGCAGCAGCATCACCACTGGGTAACCACGCCGCCGGACATCCCCGGCAGCCGCAACCTGCACCCCGGAGAGCGGACACCGCAGTATGACGAACAGCCGGGAGAGCGCGGAGGTCACGGAGCCGCGCCCGCCTGGGACGCCCCACAGCCCGGCGTACCACCTGGCGGTAGGTCGGTGCGGAGAAGCGTTAGCTACATGGCTAACAGGCGCAGTGATACTGGCTAACTGTCTGTAAATCAGTTAAATTAGCACCCGTTTACTATCATTATTGTTACTAGCAGCCTAAATCTTTGTTATTTTGCAGGGTATTGGTTTATTATTTGACGGTAGTTCGTTATTTAGCAGGCATTCACGGGTAACCTGTCCGTTGGACATGGACGATGTGACAATTTAACGTCACGATTATCATGACTTAAATAGTCCTTTCGGCTGCAACTAGCGCTTCTTGTCATACTCGATTGATCTGTCGATTGTTTTGTCGATCAAGCGAGGAATTGTTTGGTCGGTAAGACGTTAGAAAATGTTGATCAGTGTTTACTAAACCTGAAAATGATGACGATGTTCTCGAATGTCGTGTTTTGTCCACAGAACGAAATGATTCAGTTTGAATAATTTCAGAAATTATTCACATTTAAGAAGCTGAAAAATAGGAGTTAAAACGTGTTTTAATTATTGAACAAACACCCCGATAAATTATCAAAATAGTTGAGTTAAAATAAAGTAATTTTTTTTGAACGATTTTTTTTTGTCAAAATCATTATGTATAATTTGATGATTCAAGTTTGTGAGTTTGAATATTTGATCAAACATCAGCAGTTTGTCACTTAAAAATAAAGTTGTTTTTTTTTCTTGATAGGAATACAAATGAGTAATTTTTCTTTGTTGTTACAGAGCAGTTGAATCGATTCGCTGGCTTTGGAATCGGACTCGTCAGGTAGCTCGTCGCTGCTGTTGTTGTTTCTAAAGTGAGATGACAGAATGTCTCAGCTTTTCACAATACAAGCACTGATGGAAAATGTGTGTGTCTTCAGTCTGTTCACAGAGCATGTCCTCTCTCACCCGTGTATCGTCTTCCGCAGACAGTGTCAGGTTGGTTCACGACATCATCTCATCTTTAACGGTGACTCGCGACGTTCTGTCTTATCTTGACATCTTGCTTGTGACGCAGGTGAACTACCACGCCCGCTGTTACCACCTGACTCCGTTCAGCACCGTCTCCGTCATGTACGCCATAACCAAGGCTCAGGTGAGAAAACAGCTCGTTCGGACATGACCCGTGACATCAGTGTGAGGATCATCATCGTGAATATTAGTCAAGTGGGTGTAACTGCTGTGATCAGTTATCAATAACCGATACTGTGTAATGTCCACATGTTCAGGGTGTGACGTGTCTGTGGAAGGGGATGACCAGCACGTTCATCGTTCACGGCATTACACTGGGTGCTGAAGGCATCATCAGCGAGTTCACACCATTACCACGGTAACCATCTACAGCAGCATTGGTGTACAGAAATATTAATGTGGTGTGCCTGTAATAGTACAGTACAGTAATACTGCAAAAACACTGTAGTACTATAGTAGTACTGTGGTAGTTAATGCTGTCACATGTTTTCTGTTTTCAGGGATCTTCCACACAGATGGACCATGAAACAGCTGGCTGGACATTTCCTACTTAAAGGGTCAGTCCCCTTTTTCTTCTCTTGGTGTTAAGTGTTGACTTTGTGACACATCAGTGGGTAAATATAAATTTCTCTCTCTCTCTCACTCAGGCTAACAGCTGTGGTCGCTCTTCCATTTTACTGCGCCAGCCTCATCGAGACAGTCCAGGTTACCACTGATGATTCATTATTGATCAAAATACTGATCTGTAGTTGGTAGTTAGTGATTTCTAGCATCTTTGTGGACCTTTTTCTATATCACATGTCGTGTGATGTCTTTAAAGTTAATGATAAAGTTAATTTTCTGTGTAAACCCACCAAAACAAAAGCCTCTGGCAGAAAGCACCAGAATATTACTAAAAAGTATCTCTCTCTTTTGTCCTCAGAGTGAGATCGTACGTGATGAATCGTCGTCCGGTCTGCTCAACTGCATCCGTGAAGGTGTGGCTCGACTGTTGGGTGTAGGTGCTCCTCACAGCCGACGACTGCTTCCTCTCAGCTCTCTCCTGCTTCCTGCCGCGCTGCACGCCATGCTGCGCTATATCGTCATGTCCTGCGTGCAGCGGGTGGTGCTTTGGCTGCACCAGCGCACTAAGAAGCAGTGGGCTGAGCCTTCCAACCCCCTTGATAACTACTTCCCTGAGCTTGCTGCGGCGTGGGCAGGTGCTCTTGTGGCGGACATGGTTGTGTTTCCTCTAGAGACGGCGCTGCACCGCCTTAGCCTGCAGGGCACACGCACCATCATCGATGCTACCGATGGTGTGGTCGCCGTTGGAAACGGTAACAGTCCACTGGTCCTGCCCGTCAACACACAATACGAAGGCTTCTCTGAATGCCTCCACTCCATCCGCCGCAGGGAGGGCGTTGCTGGCTATTACCGAGGCTTCGGGGCACTAGTTATGCAGTATGCACTGCATGGAGCCCTGTTTGCGGCGGCAAGGACTGTGCTGAGGCTGCTGCTGCTGGATGGAAAGCTCAGCTAAAAGTGCTACAATGGAGACACGGCCTGACCTTCAACAGATACCCCTGACTGACTCCATCTGTTGCTATAGTAACAGTCCCCCATGTCTCAGCAGTTTGTGTCAACAACTTCCTGCCAAGAGCGACTTGCCACTAAAGTAAAGCCAAGTCACTTCCTGTCCCAGCATGAAGTCATGACCTGTCCTTGTGTTTCAATACTGATTGGTCACTGGACAGCTGTCGTTCAGGTGTTTATTTGTATAAAAATGTAAAAATGAAATAAATGTAGCTTTAGATTAAATTATTTGTGATTGTTCACATTTCAGTTAATATTCCAATCAAATAAGAATAGTGATGGTTTTTCAACATACTATAATTTTGACACTGCACTTGAGCTTTTGAAAATTTGAACTTGGATTATCCAGTGTGTTATTCTGTAAATGTTCAACAGAAATAAAGTATCATATGAAACTGTTGCAGTTTTTTTTACTCTGACATGTCTAACTTTATTTATTATAAGATTATTATTTTGGTACTTTTCATGGCTGAGTAGCAAATTAATTTAAAGATAGCATAAATATTAGAAAATAAGTTTATACAAGTCTGAAATGTTTTTATTTTTAAGAATCTAAATTACATTCATCATCATTACATGTTAACAAAGTAAGAATTTGTATCGCATTAATAAAACTCTACAAATATTAAATAAGTAAATTTAATTAGATTTTCTGTCCTTACGCTAAAAGCAAAGGGGAAAAGGAACAAACCCTCTTCTCACGGCGGAACTATTGTGTCGTTCCTGCTTGTTTCCGCTCGGACCCAGTTCCTCTCGGGCTTTTCAGAATCAGAGTCGTTGCCGTGTTTTCGTACTATATTATTCCCTGTCGTTTTTATTTTTTCCAGTAAACTCGTCTGTTCTTACCGGACATGTCGGGTGGCAGGAGTCTCGCGGGCGGCGGCAGCTCCTTGTTCTCCGGGTTTCGGGTTCTGGGTCTTTATTCCAACCACGTGCCGCACGCGCTCCGGTTCCACCAGAAGCACCGAGAGTTCTACCTGGTGACGGCGGTCGGTAAATGTCTGCACACATACAATGTAAGAAACTTTATTGACCAACATATCTTTAACTCACGCGTTAACAAATACATTCTTCACATGTATGACCACTGACGGCTGCCATATAGCTGTATGTTAAAGGGATAATTCCGTTTTTAAGTGTGTTTTTATGAGGCACCGTCACATTGTCAGTGCAGACTGTGTTGTGGTCTACTGCTGCCTTATGTGGAAACTTTGTGTCGCTGATGTAACTCTGGGTTAAGGGTGTGTCATTACCTCAAATCTGAACAAAAGATTTTAAATGTTGAAGTCTCAAAATAACACTTTTGAACTTACCGATGGAGGCAGTAGTGGATCCTGTGAGCTGTGATGTAAAAATGCTCATTTTCTCTATGGACATGGTGTGTGGAGTGAGTGCTGTACAAAGTGACACAATCTTCCGTTTCCTGTCTGAAAAGTATGTCTAACTGTGAGATAAAACATATCTGATGGCATAGACTTATGTCCCTGCTGCTGTGTCTTAGACGTGTCTTGGGGGGGGGGCGCTCTTAGTGCAATTTAGTGCACAAGTGAATATAAAAAATAAATCTGAACTTACGCTTTTACATCAAATGTTCATGACACACAATGTTGCACTGTAACAAACGTGCTGAGGAACTGTGTGGCTTAGGCTCAGGCGTGTGTTTGTAAGCTGAGGAGTGAGTGCTGTTCACAGTGTAATGAAAACATATTGATTGATTTTCAGGTGAACAGGTTGGGGATCGTTGCTGTCAGTAAGTATTAACAATTTAAATGTAAAAGTTGCTGCAGCTGACAATTCTCTGTTCTCTGACTGGTTCCTGTGCCGTCTTGTGGTTGCCTAGGTAACAGCCTGCCTGATGAAATCACCCATGTGGCTGCAGACAGGATGTTGGTGTTTGCAGCAGCTGGAAAAGTCATCAGCGCTTTTGCCCGAAACAAAGAGGTTCACGATTAACTGATACCAATGAATGATTAATCTTTATTTCTACTTGTACATTTGATGCTTCTTCTTACGCCTTTGTTCAACATTTTTTCATTCATATTAATTTGTAATAATTTTAACAATTAATAAAAAGTAAAAAATGGAATAAAAATATTTCTACAGGTTGTGATGCGTTACGAGGGTCACAAACAGGAAGTGCGTCTGCTGCTTCCTCTGGGTGATCACCTGATCTCTGTTGACTCTGGCGGTGAAGTCATCGTATGGGATGCCCAGGGTGGTGGTGAGCAAAGGGGGGCGGGGCCACCTGCTTTTGCCAGTAAAATCGGATTTGTTATAAACATGTGCAAAGTGTGGCTACGTTTTGTTGAAACAATTTGTGTCAGTTTTGAGGATTTTAAATAAAATAATGTTACATTTTTATAAAATAAATGTTAAGAGTTAGGGTTTCTTCTTTAGTTTTATGGTTGGCAGTCGTACAAGTCATGCGTAGAACAAATCTTGTTCCTGGGACAGATTGTTTCATGACACTTGCACTCTCCTTGTGCCTGTCCCGTTACCCATCATGCCTTGCTCTCTCCTCCTCTTAGACATATACCTGCGTCTGCAGTTTGACCCTAACACCTTTGACGTGTCAGCCATGATGCACCCGAGCACATACCTGAATAAGATACTGTTGGGAAGTTCCCAGGGTGCACTGCAGCTGTGGAACATCAAGACCAGGTGAGGGGGGCGGGGCTTTCAGGTTCTCAGGAGGTGTGGTATCTTTGACTGTTCTTTGTCGCTCTAACACACACAGCTGATTATTTTCTTTCTGTCCGCAGCAAGTTGTTGTACACATTTCCTGGTTGGTCAGCAGGGGTCACTGTTCTGCAACAGGTGAGTCACAAAAATTTGAGTAATCATAAGAAAATGTTACTGAACTGATTAGGTTTTATTTTAAAAAATTGAAGAGACTGTTTTTTATTTGTGTTCTATTTTAATGAAAACTAAATTTCCCAGAGTCCTGCAGTGGATGTTGTTGGTGTCGGCATGGCAACTGGCCGCATTATCATTCACAACATCCGCATGGACGAGACACTGATGAGCTTCACGCAAGACTGGGGACCAATCACCTCGCTCGCTTTCAGAACAGGTACAGGTGATGGTCTCCTGCCCTGGAGAGGATTGTTCTGGTCCAAGAAACTGATTCACTGTCTGATCAGTTAATGTCCTTCTGATTGGTAACACTGTCATCTTCATAATCAGTACAGATTAGGGCTGTGGAAATAAAGACTAAAATCATATCCCAATATATTCTGACTGAAAAGCATTATACAGAATACATCCTGGTATTTAGCCTCATAATAACAATAGCAACAGTATTGTGTACTTCTATATCCTAGTACACAGTCTTCATAGATCCAACTTGCAGATGATTAAATAATCCTGGATTATTAAATTCTGCACTTAAAAAAGGGGGGAAAGAATCTTACAGTAAATGTAACAACCTCTCTCTGTCAGATGGTCCTCCCATCGTAGCATCTGGAAGTCCTCAAGGCCACATTGCATTCTGGGACCTGGAAAACCGTCAGCTGGTTGCTCAGCAGAGACATGCCCACAGCACAGCTGTTGCTGCAGCAACCTTCCTGCAGGGAGAGCCACTGTTGGTCACAAATGGAGCCGACAACACCATCAAGGTAAAACAAACGGATACATATAAGTGTTAATTTATTCCATATATTCATCAGTGTCTCTACAGGGTGTTTGGTTTTGTAGGGTTAACCCTAACCCTAACTGATTTCTTTTTATATTTGTTATTTTGAAACTTTTTTTTTTTAAAAAACAGGTGTGGATTTTTGACCAGGAGGGCGGCGGGGCCAGATTGCTTCGCAGTCGTCAAGGTCACAGTGCCCCGCCCACAACCATTTGTCACCATGGCAATGATGGAAAAAACATTCTTAGCGCAGGTAATGAACAAGTGATGTTATCATTATCTCATGACAGCTGACAATGAGAGGATCCTGTGTGTGGATTCATTTACATGTTTTTTACTTTGTTAGGACTATTTACATGTTTACACTCTTTTGTAAAAAGACTGTGTCTGCCCCCTGCAGGTCAAGATGGAACATTACAGTCTTTCTCCACTGTCCACGAGCGTTTCAATAAGAACCTGGGTCACGGTCAGTTCACTCAATCACACAATCGTAATCTGTTTTCTGGTTTCTATAGTAATGTGGTGGTTGTGTCTCCTCTCTGTGCCAGGTTAAAGATGCTGTCAGTTCTAATTGTAATGAACAGATTAGATTCTGATTCAGAAGCTCAGGAGTAACATTGCTATAACGGTACCTTTCTGATTTAAGAGGTTAGCTCCGCCCCCTCACCACATCACAAGTCTTCATGAGGTGGTGGAGGGATGAGGAAGGGAAATGCTAACAGCCGCGACAAACTGCAAGTCAGCCAAATGATGGCTAATGTTGGTCATTCACTCAGCTAAAGGATAAAAGTTAGACGGTGTTTGTCAAAGTTAGCAAATAAACAGAAAAAAGCCAAAAGACAACATTACTGACAATAGCCTTGACAAATAATTTTTCATCTCAACCAATCAGAAATGATGTGTGGGGGGGGGACTGGTCTGACAACTGGTCTGGTGTGTGTGTTTGTCTTAGGGTCCATCAATAAGAAGAAGGAGAAGAAGAAGAAGAAGGGTCTAACGTACAGCCAGTTACGTCTCCCTGCAATCACCTCATTTTCCTCTGGTGGGTTTTCTCTCCCTCTCTCTCTCTCTCACTCACTTACTCACTCTCACTCTTTCACCCTCTCACCCTATCTTTTGATTGGCAGCTACTGCCCGTCAGTCAGACTGGGATAGCATTGTTGCATGCCATCGTGGTTGCCTAGCAGCTACAACATGGAACTACCAGAGGTGCACCATGGGAGCCCATCACCTGCTACCACCGTCTTCTCGCAGGGATGCAGTTGCCACGGTAACATGTTGCAAAGTTACTGTATTTTACTTGTTTGTTGCTCGAATTGCACAACATTTATTTACACATGCACAGTTTGTTTGCGCTTAGACCATAGTTCGACTAAGCCAAGCATTTGGACAACTTGTCCGAGTAAACAAGCGGATGAAAAAAATCACTTTATTGGTATGTGACTAGGTGCCGCTGTATCTCTTTATAAGAGAGCATATTGAATCAGTTCCCTGTTGACTTTTATGTCACAGAAGAACAGCGAATGGCGAGATGGATCGTGCTGTGGTTCTGGATGTTTCACACCTGCTGTACATGTGAATTGTGATACAAATTAGATTGAGCCTTGTGGTTGCTGTGTTGTCCCAAGAAAGACAGTGCTGCTGTATAATTTCTGGCAACAGTACTGTAGTTTATATATATAAAAGACAGTGGAGGGTCTAAGGATAGAGGTTGTCACTTGCTGTACAGACTGTAAAGCCCTTTGAGGCAAAATGCACTTGTGATTTTGGGCTATATAAATAAAATTGACTTGAAGGAAATTTTGGTGCATGCACAGAACACTTAGTTCGAATTCAGTCCGACATGCAGGAGTAATTGGACTATGAATTGTATTATTCAGGTATGTTAGTCTGACTAGTTTGATTTTAGTTGGACTAATGACACGAAGAGAAACCAAATTATTGTCTTAGTCCGATTGAGATCATTTACACTTTTAACATGTAAACAAACTGTTTGGTACTCGCATCCCGTTTGCAGGCAGTCACCATCACTTCCTGTGGTAATTTTACTGTGATTGGCTCGTCATGCGGACGTGTCGACGTGTATAATCTACAGTCCGGCCTGCATCGTGGTTGCTATGGTGACGATGAAAAAGGTATGCTCACCTGCTCCTCTGTAACCGGCCGTTTCTCTCTGTGTGTGTCCACTGCTAATCTTGCCCTTCTGCTCCAGCTCACAGTGGTGCGGTGAGAGGTGTTGCCACAGATACCCTGAACCAGCTAACCATCACCACCGGCTCAGATTTGTTGCTAAAGTTCTGGCGCTTTAAGACCAAGAAACAGGAAGAACAGCTGAAGCTAAATGCTGCACCAGCCAACATGATGCTACACAGAGACAGGTAGCTAACAGTTAGCTGGATTCTGCAAGAGATGATAAATTCATTATTTTTACATAAATCTAACCTTTTTTTCCCTCCCTTTTCCTGATGCTAGTGGAATGTTAGCATTAGCCTTGGATGACTTCACTCTACAGGTGTTTGACATAGAGACAAGACGACTTGTTAGGAAGTTTGCGGGTCACCATGGCGCCATTAACGACATGGTGAGTTGAAGAATGCTAGTGATGCTAACAGATGTTGAGTCTTGTGCTTACTGTAATGACTCACTCTAGTGCTTCATCTTCAGACTTTTAGCCCCGATGGGCGCTGGCTGATAACCGTGGCAATGGACTGTACCATTCGTACGTGGGATCTCCCCTCGGGCTGGTGAGGATGGAACAGTCCACTGCTGATTAACCTTCAATGATCAGTGAACATTTGATCATTTGTCATTCTTCTCTCTTCAGCCTTGTCGACTGTTTCCTGGTTGCCATGGCGCCAGTGGCAGTGTCCATGTCTCCAACTGGAGACTTCCTCGCAACGGCTCACGTTGACAGTCTGGGTCTTTATCTCTGGTCTGAACCAATCATGTCTCAAGGTTTTCTCAGATTGTTTATCTAATAAACTGATCAGCTGAACTGTGGATGTTCTCTTCCCTTTAGGACCAATAAGAGCCTATGTGGGCCCGTGGGGCTTCGCCCCCTCCCGGCTGATTACCAGCCAGTTGACGAGACACTGCCGGGAGTCACGGTGGACGAACCAGAGCAGGAAGTGACATCAGAGGAGACAGATGATACATATAAATCAGCTGATCAGTTAGGGACAGAGCTGGTGACTCTGTCGCTGCTGCCAGAGTCTCGATGGAAAAGTCTGCTTCACCTTGACATCATCAAGGTGTCACATGACGTCTTACGTTTAAATATAATCTGACATTTGACAAAATCAACTTGACAAAGTTTTCTTTCTATGTGTAGAAAAGGAACAAACCTGCAGCACCCCCTGTTGCTCCTACTGCAGCTCCCTTTTTCCTGCCCACAGTTCCTGGTCTTACACCGCAATTCACATTATCTGCAGCAGCAGAACACGAAACACAGGTATAACGACCGGACTTCAGTCACTTCACTGTGAGACACAATCAGCAGCTGGTAATGTGTAAATTATGTCCTATTATTGTGTTACAGTCGAAGGTGCTGAGCTGGAGTTCATTGTCTCAGAAGTCAAAGTTTGCAGCTGCCCTGGAGACAGCGATGGACTCTGGGTCATGTGAGTCTGAATCTGTCGTCTCCTGCCGCTGATGTGCCCTTGTTTGTTACAGCGCCACCTACTGTTTTATGCGCCCTGCATTACTTGATGTACGTAGATTAGGCCTACGCTGCGCTAACGTCAAGTCGTAATTACTAGCAGTGTTGTGGAGAATGCACCCTGTCTCTCCGCTGTTGTCGTGAGATTCCATGCAGAACAATGAGCGAGTAACGTTAAGCAAGAGAGGGCAATTGACATGATGCCTGGGAAATGAATATTCTAAGATTTCTGTCTCACCAAAGTAAATGACAAAGACTGAAGACCAAGATCCCATGAACAATCCCTTGTTCAGATGCAGAGCGTGCTGCGAATCAATAAAAGCGGACGCCACAAGTGAAGCGGCTCTTACAAATTGCCCTTCCATCTTAAGTTTTGTCAGCATATTTGGTCCTTGACTGAGGGAATCGTTCCTGGCAAGTCCTTGAATTTGATGTCAACCAAGGTGTGAGAACCCCATAAAAAGGCAGATATTCTCTGTAGACTTGTGTGGAGATTAACTGGTTTACATAGTGACATAAACTTCATGTTCCTGTTGAAAAAGGATGTTTGAAAGCAAGATACATCTGAGGTAGAGTTCTTTAGGTAACCCTTTAGCCATCAGGTGGCTAAAATAAGGAATTTGTCAACATCCATATGCATTCAAAAGACAATTCATGCAAATGGACTGACTAAAGCAGAACAAATGGAAATTCAGCTCCAGCTGTGTCAGTACTTCATACAACCAAAGAGATGTCTCTCTCTCTCTTGCTGCAGTTGATCACCCTGTGCAGCTCCTGAAGGATTGTGGGCCATCAGCAGTCTCCATGGAGCTCAGCAGTCTGACATCAGAAGGCGGAACCAGCAGCCTCCTGGTGGCCTTCATTCACATGATTGACAGCATGTTGTCAAGTGGGCGGGACTTTGACCTAGCTCATGGTTACCTGGCACTGTTCCTGAAGGTCAGCCAATGAGAGATCAGCAAAGTGTCAGGTGTAGTTCCAGTTGTTTGTTGTTGATCTTTTTTTGTTTTGTTTTTTTAGCTGCACCTCCGCTCACTGTCACAGGACACCGTCGCCATGGAAGCATTGCATCGCCTGTCAACCCGGCTGGAGGCTGGCTGGGCGGAGCTACGAGCCTCATTTGACCAATCACTGTGTCTGCTGTCGTACACCAAGAGTGCACTGCTGTGAGACGCACGCAGAAATATGTACGCACACAGTTCTGTTTTTTTTAAAAAATAAATTCATGTTTCTTTGACGTCAGTGTCTTTTTTTTTCCCCACAAGGTGCCGTTTTACAATTTATGTTTGTGGCCGGATGTTGAAATGTTTCAGTTTTACACTGTTAACATGTTTTTGATTGTACTTTGAGGATAATAACGCATTTCACGTGGTTTTCAATGGTTCTAGTCTAACGTTTCTATTTTTGTCAACTACATTTTCCTGCATCTCAATTTGCTGATGGCACAAATTCTATTCTTTTTAAAATCACATGAAATAATTTTACTGAAAGTTAAAATGTATACTTTTATTTTACTTTTAAAAAAAAGAGAAAAAAAAATACAGAGATGCATCTATTTTTTGCACTGACACCACGACTACATTACTCAGACAGCCACAGTTTGAAGGTTCGGTCGTATGAACTGGTTGCGATCAACTTCCCGTCAGGTGACACGTCGACGCCCATCACCTGAAAGAAGAATCATCATGTTAACGTGCACAATTTGTCCGAGATGGACGAATTGGAGGGCAGCTTGCATACCTTCCCCTCGTGTCCAGCGAGAGTCTTCAGAGGCGTCCACCCAGGATGAGTCCAAATTTTGGCCGTGTTATCGTAAGCCCCAGTCAACAGGAAGTGACCATCAGTAGCTACAAACAGTTTTTAGGGTTAGACCTACTTGGATTGTTTTTTTAAAAAAGAATTGTAAGATGTTTCTCTTTTTTACGTTGGAAGCGGACGGCAGACAGCAGGTTCTGGTGGGCGGGGACGGTGTACAGACACTTCCTGTTTCTCAGCTCCCAAACTTTGCAGGTGTTGTCACCACTTCCTGTTGCCAAGTGATAACTGAAAGAAAAGAAATTATACATAGATGATGGAGAATGATACAAATATGCAAACGTATTAAACTGTTTAAACGTCTGGCTGGCTGTGTTGAGTATAATGTTTTCTTATTGGCTGTTGGGTTTTTTCTCTGATTGACTGACCCGTTGGGAGAGAAGTTCACACTGTAAATCTCCTTCAAATGTCCCTCAAGGAAAACGACACATCGTCCAGTTCGAAGATCCCAAACACGAGCAAACGCATCCAGGCCTCTGATTGGACAACACAAGATTTCTATTAATTTGATTATAGTACAATATACTATAGTCTAGTACAGAGTAGAACAGCAAACAGTGTAGTGCAGTAAACTACAGTCCAGTTTTAACAGTACAATGTAGAACAGTGTTGTGAAGTACAGTTGCATCTAGTATAGTGTAACAGGGCTCTAGTGTAGAACAGTGTTGTGCAGTTCGCTACAGTCTATTATGATGTATTACTGTTTAGTGAAGTACAACACCATCGAGTTGGTGTAATACAGTCCAGTACAGAGTAATGTTTATAGCACAGTACAACAGTGTAATGCAGTATACTACAGTCTATAATACAGTGTATATACGATACTACATCATTATAGACTGTAGTATACTGCACTACAGTACACTGTGCAGTAGTATAATGATGTAGTATGGTGTAGAGTACTATAGTACAGTATACTGCCTTATGCATTACAGTGTTCTATGTTCTACCATGCCTTACACTACATTACTCTGTACATAACACTGTACTTTACTACACTATTCTATACTACACTACACCATACAACATCATTATACTACTGCACAGTGTAGTGTAGTGCAGTATACTACAGTGCTCTACAGTCTATAATGATGTAGTATGGTATATACACTGTATTACAGTACAGTGTACTAGGCTTGTACAGAGTAGAACAGTGTAATGCAGCGTAAGGCAATGTAGTCCCATATAAAACAGTTAATAGTACACTGGAACAGACTAATTGTTATTAGTACAGCCTAATACAGTCTTCATAGTACAACAACTTCATAGTACAGTATAGTACAATCAAGCACGATGTGCAACATAGCAGAGTTGGTACTTTACCCAGTAGCAGTCAGTGAACCATCAGGGTGGAAGTGCAGGTCGTGGACTCCTTTGCTGTGACCTTCCTGATGGAGAATTTCCTCCTGAACCTCCAGGTCCCACAGACGCCACGATTTATCATAACTACACACACACAAACGCACAAGTACTAAGTGTATATACTCTGGATGAGTATTAGTAAACAGACAATGATGATGACAGTGCGAAACCAGTTTACCAGGTTGTTCCCAGAAACCTTCCAGATGGATGCCAGGTTACCCGTGACACCCGCTCACTGTGACCCTCAATGTCTGCCACTGGCTCGTCACTGTGGTAACCAAAGACGCAGCAATTAATGACCATACAAAGACAGAGGAGCTCCTCTTCCCCCATCCCCTCCTTCCTCACCTTTCCAGGTTCCACAGCTTCACTGACCCATCAGCTGCACATGACGCCAGGCTGACATCTGACTGGTCCAGAGAGACTCCGGCCTGAGGGCGGAAGACGACAGCACCGACATTGGTGTTGTGTCCTGAGGAGACAGTGGATGGAGTCGTCATTCTTTACATAAACAGACAATCAATGTTCACAAAACAATAAAACTATAACCATACCGAACCCAATGATGTGATGTGATCATAAAACTCCACCCACCTCTGAGTGTACGAATCAGGTTGCAGTCAGGGACCGACCATAGCTTACAAAGACCGCTCCTGTGAGGAAGGGGAGTGTTAGCATTAATATTAGCTATCCAATATTTCAGTAAACTAATATAACATGCTAATACACTGGTACAAAGCTGTTATTATGTGGTCATGCTAGCAATAAGTGGGGCTTCATACCAGGAAGCTGTGGCCAGCATTTTTGAGTCAGGGCTGAAGTGGCAGAAGCTGATTGGTCGATCATCTCCGATCTGACTGCAGAAGTTGTTCAGATTCTGAGGAAGAAGGTGGTTATTGATTCTTGATGAAATTATTGATCAGATCATAGTTTATCAATTAAACAAACTGTCTTACCCTCAGGCTCTTGTGCAGTTCTTGTTGCCGCATCGCCTTGGTTGCCTCGGGAACATCCTTCTGAACACGTGCAACCTCCAGACGCTTCACTGCCCTGATGGACCAATCACAAAAGGAGCTCCTGAGTCACAACCTATTGGAATCTCCAATATTTAATAACTGAGATAAGCAGTTTTCATCATTATTGGGACCATGTTAGCTGACGAAAAGCTCCACACTGAAAAACCTTTGACGTGTGTGACATCACACACACGGATGTCATTGATCCGTCCGATAATGACTCACCGTGGCAGAGAGTATTTGGCCAACCAGAGGCGGGCGTCCCTCAGGGAGGCGGGGCCTTCGTGGTACCATGTCTGCTGGCACTGCGATTAGTGAAGGAAAAAGTGTAGTTTATTTGAGTGTACTTATGTATATATGTGTTTACTTATGTGCATTTGTATGTAGTTCTGTGTGGGTCTTGACCTCTTCCTGTGACCTCTTGGCTCGTTCTTCGTCTTTCCTGGACTTTTTTAGAGCATCAGGACCGACCACAGACAGGACACTTCGCAACCTAAAATACAGAAACAGGAAGTAGAAGCTTTTAATCTGGGAAAAAAAAAAAAAATACAGGAAATACAAACATTTTATCCTAAACACAGGCACAAGAAAAAGAATCCTTCCCCACCTCTCCCGACGGTCAGCTGGTCCCTCTCCAAACAATGTGATTGGCTCGCCAAGAGCTCGGAGGCCCGCCTTGACCTCAGCGTCATCAGTGGAGACTGTGATCTGTCGAGCTCGACGCCGCCGCTCAAACTCTGCAAGCGCCTCCTGCTGCCGTTCGTTGACCCGCTCCTCTATCTCCATAGTCTCTCCTGAACAGCACCATGTGAAAATTACTCTCATATGACACATTAATATATCTGTCGTTTTCAAAACACCACCCACCTGAGGAAATGTTGATGTGTCCCGCCTCGATCCCCGCCTTCACTGCACTACTTCTTGTTGCCATGCCGCCTGCTGTGTCTGAGTTCAGACGTTCACGCTCTTTCTCCTCCAGGCTACCATAGTAAACACGACTCTTCTTCATGGCCGGAGCCCCATCCTCATCGTCGGACATTTTTATAGCTATCACTGCTGGGAAAATCCCACCACTGATAATCTGCTGGAAAAAAACGAGACAGATGGAGGTTTGAATCAGTACAGGGAGCACAGAGATTCAGGATGACTTGGTCCCTGACTGTTATAGACCTTGAAAACAAACTATAACATGTCAATTGAAATGTATTTTAACCGCGCCATTTGTGTTTGTGTTGTTTGTATTAATATTATTAACTACTACGGTAAGAAGAAGCTCTGCTTTGCAGACATTAAATTAATTACCTAATTAATTACCTAATAACCTAAGTAAATGGTTCATTACAAGCACAATGTTTTCAAAGAACAAATGTGGTCAGCAGGGGACGATATAAAAAAGTTCCCATCTCGATTATCCTGAACAAAATGTTGCGATTTGCGATATTCCTAAGTTTAAACAGGCATAGCCTTCCGTCTGCACCTAAGGTGGTCAGAGACATTACAGATAGAAAACCTATTTTAGTAACAATATATTAATATAATATGATTACCATAAAATAGATGATGAAAGATGTAGCTCCCCCTTGGAGCACAATAAAAAACTCACAAGGACTGTATAAAAGTGGATGTTCAAGTCGCTCACATGAGATATATATATTTTTATCCATTCATGGTTATTACGATATTACAAATTCACCACAATTAACTTATAGGTGCTTTTTACAGCGATGAGCGATAAACCTATCGCTGATCAACAACCGTTGAAGAAAATGTTCCTGCGGCCTCCACACCAAAGATAATGGAAAAGGTTTGGTATAAAGAAAGGTTACAGTGACTTTATACATTCTGCAGCACCCAGACTACGACTACATTCAAAGTACACACATTACGTTGTTCACTAGAGTTATTTAAACTCATGTGAACCAAAGAAACGGGCAGCATAATGTTAGCATTAGCATTCAAACAAGCGACTTCCCCAGCCCTGTACGAACACACGCACAAACACTAGAGCAAATACGTAAAAGGACAAGGTTATTTGGTGCAGTTAAAGCTAAAATGTCCCCATCATTTATTAAAACTAACTTAAAATCTCACCTAAAGACAAACGAAGCTACCGCGTCCCCCAACACCGTGACCCGGATGTATACAGCTCATCTGTCTCCGGGTTAGAGGTTGCATTTCCGGTAGCTATAACGACAAGTGTTGAAGAGAAGAAAGGCGAAAACACGGAATATCGCTGTACACCTGACAGGTAAACGTAACACGACGTCGTCACAACGTTCGCATTTTTTTTTTACGATAAAGAATCAAGAGGCGCGACAGTAGGTTTCCGGTTTTCAATGTTTCAGATGGTTAGCCGGATAGCTAAGCTTAACTTCTTAGTTAAGCTTCAATACTCACATTGAAGTATAAGCAGGAAAAACAAACATTTAAAAAGTCAGTCAATCTGTTTCTGTGTTACTGTTCAGCTCAATTATTGACCAGCTCCTGTCACGGTGATTCAAATTTACTGCTTAATGTTGTTGATGATGATGGTGCGTTCAAGTGCTTCAGGAGTCAATGACCGAAAATGCCTATGAACGCACCATTGACATCAGCCAATGAATCAAAATCACAGCTTTAGATTTAAAAAAAAATGAAAGATGACGCGAATCAGGATAATAATACACAAAGTGGATGTTTTTTAATGTTCACTATTTTTGCTTTTTTTTTTTTTTTTTTTTAACATTTCAGACAAAAAAACTCAGAAGTCAAAGTAAAGTAAAAGAACAAACGTCAAAACAAGAAAGTCAAAAGAGATGGTTTGCATTTTACATGTTAAATGTGTGCGTAACTTCTTGTGTTTGCAGAACTTCTGAGAAGATGTTGAGGAATAAATCCAAATCACAGCTTTAGATTTAAAAAACATGAAAGATGACGCGAATCAGGATAATAATACACAAAGTGGATGTTTTTTAATGTTCACTATTTTTGCTTTTTTTTTTTTTTTTTTTTTTTAAACATTTCAGACAAAAAAACTCAGAAGTCAAAGTAAAGTAAAAGAACAAACGTCAAAACAAGAAAGTCAAAAGAGATGGTTTGCATTTTACATGTTAAATGTGTGCGTAACTTCTTGTGTTTGCAGAACTTCTGAGAAGATGTTGAGGAGGAAACCGACACGTCTGGAGCTGAAGATTGACGACACTGAAGAGTTTGAGACCATCAAGAAGGAGCTTGAGGTACATACAGGTTTTTAGCCAGATCAATATTCTGTTACTGATCAACAGTATAATTACAAACACATCAAAACATTGATTTGGTATTATAGCGTTGTCCAACATCATGCAATACAATAATCTATATGCCAGGGTAAATAGTGACATTTAAATTGATAAATTAAGGTGCAGTCCCTGCCAGTTTAACTTGCCAGATGTTGCTACTTGATGTATCCTCATCAAGTAGCACTGCTCAAATGAATAAGAGAAACTTTGGCAGAAGAAGAGGGAGTTTACAGCAGGATAATGGCAGAGAAAGCTACATTAAGAGAAATGACATAACTTTTCATTACTTAACTTTTTTTCCCCCAGTTAGACTATGACATATGATTGTCTTGCAAAATATTGTATCACAGAATTTATATTATTGGTATCATGGACCATGTATTGCGTATCGTAATATATCATATTGTGAGGTACCCTACGATTCCCACCCCTGCTTCAGTTCCGTCACTTATTCATATTTTTGGTAATTTAATTCTATTGATCCGCTTGTCAAAACATCTTTTAGGCCAGGAAGCGTCAGCGAGAGGAGTCGGATTCAGGAGGTGGAGTGGGTGGTTCCTCTGTAATCAGTGTTGACATAATTGGGGGTGGAGCCTCGGCATCAGCATCTTCCTCCACGGCAGCGTCGAGGTCGGAGCTCATCAACGAACGAATCGGCTACAAGCCTCACCCCAAACCTGCCACACTGCCCACATTGTTTGGAAGTTTACAGTTTTAACATGAAAGGAAATAAATATATTCAAACTATATAGGTTTGTTTTTCATGTACAAGTGTATTACTGATTATATAGTAACACAATACTGTTGGAACCATTCACGAAATTCTGATCTGCAGTTTGACCAGATAAATGCTACTTGCCCCACTCACTTATGTGCCGCCCCTGTATACACACACCCCTCCGTTAAGTGTGATAGGATTGCTTGACAGAACCTGTTCTTAGATGGACAGAAAATACAAATATTACACTGTTTCCATTTATGTAGACAAGAGGCAGAATAACTAAAACCACCAAGTCTCCTCAAAATGCACAAAGCATTAAGATTAAACATGTCACAAAAAACAAGATGTCATCAGCTGTTTTGACATTTGATTTATTTTCATAATAAATGCTACGATAATATTTTTATAAAGAGCGTAAACAAATATAAAAGACAAACAGATGATTAGTGTTTCATCTATTTACAGTAACAGTCAGTAGCTCTGACATAACTCATATTTAGGCTCCACCCTCACACAGTCCAGGTAGTGATGTTGAACAATAAGGACTTTCGATCCATCATGCTCTCACACGCAACTTTTTTTCAGTTACCATGGCAATCAGCAAATATACTGAATAAGTGCTGAGTTTTTTTTAAGATATATGGAGCCATTTTACAAAAAAGTAAACAGAAAATAAAAATGTGTTTAAAAAATTATTAAATGTAAAGTTTAAAAAAATTTAAAAAAATAAGACAAACTGTAAAATGTATGTTCTTACTTTTACCTGACAAGATGCTGGAAATTGGTCAGAAACTAATTAAATACAAAAAGGGAAGCTGGGTGGGCGTGGTCTGCCTGATGATTGACATCTGATTTTTTTGGCATAGAAAAAAATAAAATGAATAAAAATATAATAAATAAAAATAAGCAGAGTTTGTAGTGTTATTAGTGTTCACTCTGTTGCCATGGTTACAGTAGTGGTGGGGCAGACAGCGGCGTCTTCTAGCTTATGGTGTTAAAAAAAAAAAAATGTTTTTGGCGTTTTTCTTTTCACAATAAATAGAGGGTTTGATCACTGAAATCACGGGAACCGTTACCAAAGTAACCACTGAGGTTTCTGTAGTGTCAGTCTATTAACTGATGATTGAGACGTGATAGGAAGTTCAGTGTAAGTCAGAGCAGGACAGCTCACTACATTCATGCTCTTAGATCCGTTATTGTTTGATCAGCTGATCAGCTGGTGGTGTCGACCTCGGCATGCTTACCACCCATTGTTTACAACGTAGTTTCAGGTGTATGCTAACACAGGTCTGTGACGCAGCTGCTGACCACGCCCACCTGATTTCAAAAGTGACTTGTCTTTGCCCCTCTGACGATGTCATCACTTCTTCTTGATGGCGCTGAGGTCGCGCTGCAGCTCAGAGAACTTGGGCCGTTCCTCGGGGTTGTACTGCCAGCAGCGCTGCATCACTTTGTACACTTCTTCGGGGCAACGCTGAGGGCACGCCATTCTGTAACCTAGCAACCAAGAGGAAGAGGATCAGGTCAGGTTAAGCCGGAGAGAATGAGAAGAGAATGAGACTGAAGATGGACTGGAGTGTAAGTGTAAGAGTTTGATAATTACAGAAGGTGGCAGTAATGCAGCAAAATAGATGCAAGCCCCACAGAAGAAAAAAGTTCATGTATCCATGTTTACTGGTTTTATTACTTAAATTTAAACTGAAATTATATTTTAAACCCTGTGTGTGCAGCACACCCTGGTGAATGTATCAGACTATATAATTCAAGACTGCAGTGGTTCTCAAATAGGTTCTGAGAGTTTCCAAATTCATCCAATAAATTTTTAGATAAAAGTTCAGATTTCAAATAGAGATGACTTTTGTTTCTGTAATCCAATATAGTTCATAGATTACCTTCTAATTAAACAGTTAAACTATTCCAAGTGAAATTCAACAGAATAATCTTCATCTTACTCCACATCCAAGACTCTGCATAACTGTACCTTTTTCCACCTGCTCTCGAGCCTGCTGATTGGTCATTCCAGGATAAGGACACACCCCCAAACTGAAGGTTTCCCACAGCAGGATTCCATAACTCCACACGTCACTCTCTGAGCTATAACGACCTACAGTCAGTCACAGAGCAGAACACAGTCAGAGGCCAATCACAAATCAGGAGTTGCAACTTATCGTCTGACCCAGTCACGTGTTTAAGTTATAGACTATATAAAAGTTGACCAGCAACTGGAAATTCATGAAGGTCCCCTGAACATAAGCCTAATCTTCTATTTTTCTCTAAATGGAAACATAAAATCAATATAATGTTTTAATGAGAAAGACCTGAAACAAGTGCCTGAGACCATTAACTCCTCGGGGAAATGTTTACTGTTAAGTGAGAAATTGAAACTCATTTTCCCACAGACTTCCATTCAAAGTTATTTTTAACCACCAGGGGGCAACCAAAAGAGTTGCCCCCTGGTAGTTAACTGATTCTTCTGCCTCTATTGTCCTCCAACCACATCCATTTTTTAAACACAATTCATGGTGATAGGGTACTCTGGCAGCCATTTTTAGAACTTTATGGCCACACGGTAAAGCAATATGGATGATAAAATATTGTCTAATTCATATTTATATCTTTTCATCGTTAAAGCACTAAGTAGGTGAGGGTTCAGGGCTGAAGGGTTTATGATGTGTTACACTTGTTGTCAGAAGTCAGAAGTTTCTGAGTTCCTAGTAGGAAGTTTCAACTGGAACTCAGAAGGTTAAAAGTATATAGATGTAGGATTCCAAGATGGCTGCCATTCATGTCAACAGTTAAAACACTTTGACTGTAAATTGCACTTGTGTCTTATTTGTTTCACATTAAGTAAATCATAGACATAGAAATGTTCAGTCTTTATTCGAGGATATGTTGCTACACTGATGGTGAGTGCAAAATAGTGTAGAGCCTTGAAGACTTCAAGCTGATGTCCCTCCCAGTTCTGACTTTCGACCTCCAATGCAAATGGAACTTACCATTTGGGCAGGGCATTAGGACTAGACCACAGTCAAGTTAGAGATGGGTGTTACCGTAGTTAAGTGCCTCTGGCGCCGTCCATTTGATGGGAATCTGTTTCAGTCCAGACGAAGAATAAATGCCATCATCTTCCTGACGACTCATGCCAAAGTCACTAATCTTCAGCACACTACCCTCGCCAACCAGACAGTTCCTTGCCGCCAGGTCCCTGAGATACAGACAAGAGGAGACAGACAGGTCTTTCAGTTTACTTTCTTATTTGGGGCAGTGAACATGTCACACGCACTGTGGATATAATGTCACTTGTGTTTTTATTTCCTGTTGCAGCATGTGATGCATTCAATGTACACAATTAGGACAAAAATATTTTGCCGCACTGTATTCAGACGTTTCAACCAGACTTTGGGCTCGGCCCCTTATTTCCAATGAAGGACAATTTTAATGCTTCAGCATACCAAGACATTTTGGACAATGTTATGCTGGGGGGATAGAAAGGAGGAGGCAAGATAGAAACAGAAGAGACCAGGAGCACATACTATATACAACAGTATAGAACTACGGTGTCATTTATACAACCAGCAGCAGAGATTGATGATTAAAAAAAAAATCATTCATCATAGCATAATTCTAATGACAATAATACTACTTTTGATAATAATAACAATAGCATCGAAAACTGGATCTGCAGCCTGCAGGACGAAGGTAGAGAGAAGGAGGACAGGAAGGAATGGCACAGACATGAAAGAGAGAGAACAAGGTTAATAGCATGTCATTAAGTCACATTCATACTGTGAGTGTGAGAGAGTGAATGAGAGTGCACCACAGGAAATCCCCCAGCAGTCTAAGTCTGTCCCTGAGACAGCCCTAACTATAAGCTTTATCAAAAAGGAAGGTTTTAAGTTTAACTTTAAAGTGTCCGCCCCCCCGAACCAACACTGGAAGCTGGTTCCACAGGAGAGGAGCATGGTAACTGAAGGCTCTGCCTCCTATTCATACTTGTGAACTCTGGGAACCACAGGTAAGCCTGCATTTTGGGACCAAAGTGATCTGTTGGGATGATAAGGTTAAACTGGTTCTTTAATGGGGCCTGATCATGAAGTGCTTTATACATCAGGAGGGGATTTTAAATTTAATTCTAATTTGTGAAATGAATGAATGGGCCTAAATCCCCTTAGAAACACTTCAAAATCTTAAGGAACTTCTCCCAAGAAGTGTGGAAACTGTTATACCTGAAAAAAGGGGAACAACTCCATATTAGAGTACTGTATATGTTTATTATTACAGACTATGTTGGTGTAATGGTCAGGTGTCCTAATACTTATTACACTATACTATATTGTGTATGTGAGATGCCACAGCACTGTGGCTGACGAACCTGTGGATGCAGTTCTTGCTCTCCAGGTACGCCATTCCCGCAGCAGCATCAACGGAAAAGCGAATGAGCTGCTTCGTCTTCAACTCATCTTTCTTCTTTCTCAGAAACGACAAGAAGTCTCCACCTGAGAGACAAACCCACCTGATCAACACTGACCAAGGAAAAAGAACAGCAGTCAGCCAATGAAGCTCCACCCACCTGGAACCAGCTCCATGACGATGTAGATCGGCTGTCTCTGTGTGCAAACGCCAATCAGCTTCACAATGTTGGGGTGGTCGTACTGCTTCAGGATCCTGCAGCCAGTCACAGACAGGCATATATATATATATATGTAATTCATATATGGTATTGTTTTTATTGTTGGAGGTTTCCATGGTAATAACATGGTAAGGGGCTGACCTGGCCTCAGACAGGAAGCGGATCTTCAGCTCTGGTGGTAAATCTTCTTTACATGTTTTAACAGCAACTGGCGTTTTGTCGCGCTGCAGCGTTCCTTTAAACACCTCACCAAAGTTACCCTGCCGCCGGGCATGATGGGTAGCAGAAGTGGAGACATGTTAGTGGAGTAAGTGGGGACTTGTCTTGAACAAAGACAAGTTTAACTGCTCAGATCGCTTACCTTTCCCAGCAGGTCACCTAGCAACACATCCTCGTGGTTCAGAATCCACTTTTTGTCCTGGACATACAAAATTTCTGTCATTTACATGTGTACATGACAACTCTCACATGTTTGTTTGTTTGTGTGTGTGTGAGGTTACCTTGACGACAGGGTTGAGCAGCACAACTCCAGACTTCTTGGTGATGACCTGTTTGGTGGAGAAGTGATGTTCAATGAGCTGAGGGATTGTACCGAAGCCTGTCCCTTCAAAGCGATACTGACTCTACCAGAGAGAGAGAGAGAGAGAGAGAGAGGGAGAGAGTGGGTTGTCACAATTTGTTTGTTTGTTTGTTTGTATGTTTACTTGTTTGTTGCCGATGTAATTGACACGTCGTACATACATCTGCATACTGGATGATGAAGTGTCGCCGCTGCTCGTCAGAAAACACCGACAGAACATACTCGCCAGGTTTACCGTGACTCTCTCTCACCAAGAAATCTCCCTGTTGCCTTAGCAACTCCTGAGCTTCAGTGCGTGGGATGGCACCGTGATACCACTCCTGTTCTGCCAAGGGGCGCTCTGATGTCGGGATGACATCAAAGAACTGCTGTTTGGGAGGAGGAAATGTTACTTTTAAGATACATGGGTGCACACACACAGATGTTCAGGATGCATGAATCTCACCGAGGAGGAGGAGCCAAGCATCCCTTTAGGCGAGCGAATCATTCCTGCCAGAGAGTGACGCAGGGTGTCGAAACGAGAGGTTCGCTCCTTTGCCTTATCCTGTACAAACACACATTCAATATCAGGAGCTTTTATTCTGAAAAACCTCTGTCATCCCCACGTTCTGAGTAGATCACTAATCAATAAATTAATATTTACAGTGGATCCAACAGAGCGAGCATCATCCTCATATGGCAGTGCAGGAGGTGGCGGTGGTGGGGGAGGGGATGTAGCGGCAGCAGCCATCTTGGCATCCAGCAGAGCCTTTTGTGAGGCTAGACGGGCCTCAGACGACCGTAGCGATTGAACGGCGTGACGGAGCTCGAGGAGAGACAGTTTCTGACTGAGCAGAAGGACGCAGCTGAGGGTGAGAGACACAGAGAATGAACATACAGAGAGAGGGAATATTTGACTGCTGTGAGCAAGAACTACAGTATAAACAGAGTTTTTTCTGACAGAACGAATGAGCACTCATAGAAAGAGAGAGAGACTGACTCGCTCGTCCTCTCTGCGTTCTGCTGACTCGTCTGGATCTTGGCGTCAAGGTCATCAGCCAATGCCTCCTTCGTCCTTAGATTCTGCTGAGTCAACGTCAGTTCCGCTGTCGCAGACGATAACCTAAAAGTCACAGTGTGAGCAGTGAGACTCTTACTTCTGTGTAGTTACTGGAAGTGCCGGAAGTGATTTATTTTGAAGGAGCTCACATTGCCTGCAGGGTCTCAGCCGTCAGTGTGTTCCACAGGATGTCATTAGCCGGCAGGTTGTCTGTCTCCTCCAATAGGGTCGTGTCAAACTCCACACTCGTCTCCGGAGTCTCTGGGGACCTGAGAGAGGCACATGCTGTTACCACAGAGAGAGGAAAATAAAGCATTACCTCGGTGACCACAGTGAGACGTCAGACCTGTAGGCATCGATGAAGTGTTGGTACTCAGCCAGAGGGTCGATCTGCTGAACCGCTGCTGAAATCTCCTGATGCACTTTGACGATGTCATCAGTCAAAAGACTGCTGATCTCACAATACTCCTGAAGAATGCTCCGACTGTACACAACAACCCACACAGGTGTAAACAAGAGGCATATGTTTCATTGGACTGTCAGTTAGCATGTCATGTGACTGTCAGCATGTAATGAGGCTGTTAATTAACAAGCTAAGTGTCACTTTACATGTCATTTGACCGTCATTTAGTGCGCCATGCAACTTACAGTGCAAGTGTCATGTCCTCCTGCATCCTCTGGAGGGCGTCGAGCAGAGCAGGCGCCGAATGCTGGCGGTGTTCTTCCTGCTGCGTTCGAGCGCCACACACTGCTAACACATACTGGTTATGAAGGTTGTGAAGCTTCCCTGTCACTTTGTCGTAACGTTCACGTGCACGTTCAGCCTCCCTGCCTATGATTGGATAAGAAACAGAAGGGGGAGGAGTTAGCGGTTGTGTCACCTCAGTGAGGTCGTCATCACGGAAATGAGCAACACAAACCTTTAGTAAGGGCCTCTCTGTATTTCTCTTTGGCGTTGTTCGCTTCACGGCTCAGCTGCCGATATGTCGACTTCAGCTTCTCCAGATCACTCCTGGTTACCTAGCATCAACCAACAGCAAGGTTACTAAGAGAAAGGCTCTGGCCTCTGGGTGTGGTGACAGCAGCTCAGGTATTTCCCAGCAAACCTTGTGGTTGTGGCTCTCCAGCTGCTGATGAAGACTCTGGTAGCTCTTCTTCACTTGCTGTTTGTCTCGGATCAGCGTGGCGAGGCGGTGCAGAGGGCCAGAGTTCAGGTCATCAGCGTGACTCCTCATCACACGACCCAACGCTTCAGTCTGACGAATCACCTGTGACCACGACTGACAGAGAGAGAGAGAGAAGGGTCAGGTATAACACCGGGCGAGTGATATCAGCACTGAATAGACAGGTGAACTCACCTTGCTGACCGTGCTGATGTAATCAGCAGCTTCCTGTTTCTCAGTTTGCTGAGTCATGCTGAGCAGCAGGGCAGCGTACTCCTTATCGCTCTTCACACGCAGAGTCATGAAGCGCTTCACAGTCTCCAACAGCTAGAGGGTGACACACGCGTTCTGTTAGACAGAGAAAGCCTCTCCATTTATGCTTTTCACACTCCATTTATGCTTGCTCTCCCTGTGCCGCTGCTCAGTAAAGGGCAACTGTCACTTCCTTGCTCACTTTTTTCCCCACCTACTACTCCTTCTCCTTGTCTCTCTCTTTAAAACAACAGGATGCTGTAAGAATCTCAGCACCGATTTGCTGTCATGATACTGTGTCAATCAAGTCAACAAATTTCTTCTTCTGTCTTCTCACTGTCCCACATTCATGTCTTTGGGACCACACCCACCCGTTCAGGGGCAGCTCCAGGATTGTGACATCATTAAAACCTGGTTCATTTTCTGCTGCTTCCTTTAAACTTAATAAGTTGTACAGCTTTCAATTTATGCTGAGGCCAAAGGTTGTATTTGTCCTCAATTGTAACCACACTCTTTCAGTTCCATCACCCTGAACAGTATAACCATCTGTCAGGTGGTTGCTTTGCATATTCCCTTGGTTTTGATAATGGACATATTTGATGGAAGTTGAAATAATTGAGGAGGAACAGATTTTGAATTTACTTTTACTGAGAGGACAACAGAGTGCCACGGAACCAATCAAGAGATACATAGTAAGAAAATGCTAAATCCTTGTCATGTATGTCAGCATACATGACAAGGAAAGTCTGCAGATGTGCAACACTTGTCAAGTGACATTTATGTGAACAAAGGACATAATTTGTCACTGGACACATTTTAAAAGTATCACACAAATGAGTTAAACTCTGTTGACAAAGAGCCTGTTTGTTTCCTGCTTGTCCATCTGATCTGATCTGATCTCCACATAACTGACAAGTTTAAGATGACGGGTCACATTTAAGACAGAGATCTTCTGACTGAACATGATAACGTTCTGAGGTTGTCACTCAAAGCAATCCCACAGAGCACATCTAGAAATTTAGCGCAACTCTGCAATTCCATGATTTACAATCACCCACCTATAACTCTGACTATGTGACCCATCACACTACAACATTTCTAGGCTATGATGTTAAACATGTGAAACAAACAAACCTTTAGCTCCCAGTCTTGCAGCTTCAATAATCCCTCGTGGGAATTCCTGAGATCTCGACCAAAGCCCATCCTGGATCTCACACACGCACTAACTCACACACACTCCCACAACTCACGTGCACACACTAACACGCACACACACACACACTAACGGCGAGGGCGAGCGGGTAGTGTTTGCATGGTCATCTGTGGAGAGAGAGGGAAAACAAAAACACAAGTGACACTTGGACCTGCCATTCCCATCATCTCACTCACTCATCTTCTCCCACTTTATCTTCCACATGAGGGTCGTGGGGGTGCTGGTGCCAATCCCAGCTGACAGGTCGCCAGTCCATCTAAATGTCTATGTCTAAATGTTTATCTCACAGGCAATTTAGAGTGTCAAATTGGCCTAATCGCCAAATCTGCATGTTTTTGCACTGTGGAGAAAGCAGAAAGGCCCTTGTTCCGACCGGTTGCAAACCCGGATCTTCTTGCTGCAAAGGCAACAATGCTAACCACCACAACAACCGTGTGAGCTGTCAATTTCAGACATCAATCATCCAATCATCAAAAATATTAACTGATCACACACTGTTCTTTTTTTCAGTGGGCTACCATCGTCCATGTAATAATCGCGTCATTAAAAATCTATAGACGTCAAAAGTGAGAGTAAATAGGTCAAAATAAAAAACACAACTATCACTAGAAACACTTACAATAACAATCAATGCACCTCCATGTAAACGTTTTTTTTTTACAAGCAAAATGCAATTTCAACGTTACCAACTAATAACTGAGAAAAGTTCAAATACTTCACATTCCTCGGGCTGGAGCTATCGAGCTAATACTGGCCGCTCCTCAAAAAATCTTGGAGAAACTGGAGCTCGCAAGTTAGCGCTAGCCGCTCCCCATCAAAGCAAACGGTAAAGTGCAGCTAACGGTGCGTTAAAGTTTGAGAGCAGCGGCAGTGAATTACCGTAAGTTGTGAAGTTTTAAAGTGTCTTCTTCTGTCTGTAAATACAGAGATGAGAAAGATGAAGGGGGAGCAGTGGCAGAGTCGGGAGGGGGCTAGCTATTTTTCCACCGCTCCTCGGCACTTTACACCCGCACTGACTTACCGGAATGCGGGTCTTTTCTTCGGCAGGATCGCTGTCCGGTCACCGCGCGTCTCTGCCGTCCTCCGCCGGGACCATCTCCTTCTGTTCTCCGAGTTTTTCCTCCTCCGCTTCCCCGGCGTCCCCTCCTATCGTCCGGCCACAGTGCTAAGCAGCTAACGGCTATCAGGGAGGGGCTTCCGCCGGAAACGGAAAAAGAGAAGGAAAGAGGGCGGGGACTATTTGTTATGACATAATTCTACACATATTTACCATATTTGAATACATTTTTCACATATTTATCCCATCGTCACCAAATTTCAATACATTTCCCCATATTTATCACACACGTACAATATTTAAATAGCACGTGTCATATTTAGCAAATATTTACAACATTTAAATAATAATTACTATTGAACACACACCATTTTCACATATTTCACATAATCACCATTTCCCTTTTAGAGTTAGGTTACGTTAGGTTACGCTAACCTAACTGCATTTCTAACCCTAACCTTAAAATTAAGTCTTAACCCTCAAAAAGCCCTCTCAAGTTGTGAGGAAGGTCGAAATGTTCCTATAAAGAGGAACAAAAGGCTCATAAACAAAAGGTTGCCAGCTCAAATCCCAGGAACAGGCAAGGGTTGGGGCACCCGTGAGCAAGGCATGCAATCGCCCATTGCTCTACTACTGGCTTGTAAAAAAGGATGGGTTAATTGCAGATGTCAAATTCATTGTCACTAATTGATATGTGTGCAAAAATGACTAATTCTCAAATTCATATTTAAGATATTTACACCATATATATCCAAAAATTTAAATAACATTTTATGTATTTATAATACATACACTACCAGTCAAAAGTTTGGACACCCTCTCATTTAATTAATTGGGTGTGTCCAAACTTTTAAGACAGCAAAATGCCTGAACTGATATAACCTGATGTTACCTAACATTATATGATGTTGTCATGTTAGAACGCCTGCAGAAGCACTGAAGAAATGTCAAAGTTTAAACTCCTGAAAACACAAGGTGATCATCATCAGTCAGAGATAAAACCACTCTGAATATAGTGCTTTGGACAGTATTAAACCTTTATTATACAGACATATAACTAGGGCTGGAACGATTAATCAATTATTAATAAATTCCTAAACCAATTGTCAACTGTTCTGATAATGATTACATTTTTGAGTGTTTTTATAGAATTAGAACACGTTTTCTGATTTTTCAGCTTCATGAATATAAATATTTTCTGGTTTCTTGGCTCCATACAAAAGACCTCATTAAAACTGAATGCTATTGGTTTGAGGACAAAACAAGACATTTGAGAACATCATCATCTCAAAGAGTCATCGGTTATGAAAATAACCATTGGTCGCAGTCCTACCTGTTTGTATAAATTACATTCACGCCTGTCTGAATGTGCCACAGCCAATGAGAGCAGAGTGTGGGTGGAGCTTAGTATTGGAATGAACCAGAGACAAAACAAGTTTCTGTCCAACCGGTTACAGACACACACACACACACAGACACACACATACATTCTTGTCCAGCATTCCTAGTTATGACACTTATAGACATTTTTACACATAATTATCTATGGAGTGCTGTGTCTTAACCTAACCTGAAGCCAATTCTAACCCTAAACATAAAACCATGTCTTACCCTGCCCCAAAAAGCCCTTTAGAGTTGTGAGGATCAAACTGTTGTCACAAGGTCAAAATGTCCTTACCTGCTCTAAATGTTCCAATAAAGATATAGTTTGAATCAAAAATTATCCTCACAGGCTAATACAGACAGGTACACACTCTCTCTTTCTCAGATGAATATCTTATCTCATTCTCCTCAATCTCCTGAAGATTAAGTCACTCATTGATCTCTGAATCCCTGTTTTAAGTCTCGTTGTCTTGACTCTGATCTGAATATCATCAAAGGGATCAAACACAATTCAATGAACAATGTTAAAATTCCTCTCTCGGTTCAAAAACAAAAGGAGATAATACAACAAATAATATTTCACTCTAACAAGCGCGAGACAGGGTGTAAATGGGAGGGGGGAGCTCAGTAGAGAATGAGAAGGAGAGAGGGGGGAGAGATTGTCATCAGGTAGAACAGGTTTGGGCGAGGCGGCTAAAGCGAGCCTCACACACACAGTGAAAAGGAGAGCGAGAGAAAGATTTTTTTTTATTGTTTGTGTTGTTTCCTTCAGTTTGTGACTTTATTTCCCTTCAGAAGAAGCAGAAGAAGCAGAAGAAGGAGCTGGGATTAAACCAGGAAAGAAGCCTGGGATTCCTCACACTACAACAGAGTGAATAAGAAGCAGCGTGAAAAGAAGGAAAAAGGAGAAGACGGACAGGAGGAAACACCTGCTGCCTTCAGACAGGTATGAAAGCATTTAACAGATAATAAAGTTTCAGAGGTACAGACAGGTACATGTTACTGAAGTAAACACTGAATGAAAAATTAAAAATGAATAAATTAATATTTTACTGATAACATATAGGTATTTATACAGGTTTTGTGCACTGTGTCCTCTCCCTGCACCGAGAACCAGCCTGTTACAGAGACTTGCTCTCAGTTGGTACTTTAAATGACATCAGAAACACATGACGTATTTTGTCAGTCTGGCATTTAAAATATTTGTAAACATGGAAGCCCCACTGAATCAAACGTCCCACAGTTGCACTAACACACCCAGATAATGCAGTTGGGAGTCAAGTTACTCATACGTTCAGTTGGGCCACAGTTGGACTCATGCGGGCCAGGGTGGTTTGAACTTGTACCACAGTTCCCAGTCCCAGCTAAGGCCCGGAAACACTAGAGGAAACCAGTACACAGAAGAATAAGACAACAGCAACAAAAACATTGCAATAATTCGGGACAATACTTTCTGCTGCACTGATTAGGAGACTGATTCTTTGGTTGATTAGTTTTAAGAATTTTTCTATTTTTAAGTTAATGGACTGAAAGAAGACTTTTGTGTGGTGCTTCTCACCACACAATCTGTACCGGAAACCTGATTTGTTCTATACATATGCAAAAGTGCGGTTACTTGTTACCGGTTACCCTTAACCGTAATGTGTGTGTTTATTTGAAAAACTACTAGGTAAAATCCTTAAGACTGCTCAGTCACCTGATTTGACAGGAAATATCCACACTTTGCACATTCAAAAAAATAAATTCCCCACTCATGCTTATGTACTGGGACAAAGGAAGTAGTCCAGTTAAAATGCTTTGTCAACATGAGTGTGCATAGAAATGTAGTGAGAGAAAACATGGCTGTCATAAGGGACAAAAAGAAAAACCAATTTTAGCCACTTAATAAAAGACTCATCTCATAAAATCTACTCCTGCTTACAGTAAATGTACCATATCTTATGGGAATATATTTCTTACTTTGTTACTTCAATGTCTGAAGAGAAAATATGTGTTTTTAATGTGCTGTGATGTAAAAACACTGAGGTTTTTCTCTAAGGACTTTGGTGCTGGAAAGCTGTGCTAATGCTAGCTGATGTGGTGTATTGATGTTCAGGTGGACAATGTCGCTAATGCTAACTCATAGTTAGTGTTTAGATGCACAGGGAGGATGTGCTAATGCTAGTTTAGAGTTACGGTGCTTTTCCACTATGCAGTTCAAGCATGGTTCGGCTCAACTCTTCTGTTTTTTTTTTTGTTTTTTTTCTTGCTTTTCCATTAGTAGGATAGTGCCCGGTACCTGGTGCTGTTTTGGCACCTGCTCTGTTGAGGTTCCAGGCGAGCTGAGCCAATGCTAAAATGTGACATGCCAGCCATTGATTGGTCAGAGGATGTTGTCTCTGGAAGAGTCATGAGCGCAACATCTGACACAGAAATCAAATTGAACAATGCCTGAACTGTGGATCAATTAAAAAGACTTAAAAATCCAGAAAATGTGCGTTAATTTCCAACATTTAACAAGGACATTTCTAAAATCTCAATATTTAACAGAAGAGTTAGGTGTATTTAGCGACAGCACTGCTGAAAGCCGGCGATCGTGAGCCGAATCACAACCCATTCAGCCGTATTTCAGTTCAGTGACAGACAGAATCTGTGCTCCAGTCATGCAGGAAGTACTGAACTCCTCTTTTTTAATGAACTGATCCTAATGAGTCAGTACAACAAAAAGAACTACTTTGCTTGTCACTAGTTTGTGTGTTTGCATCACATATAAAACAATTTCATGTCAGTTTCGTGCTATAACAACCCCACCTATGTTGAGGAGGTACTACAGTAATGCAAAGCGACCTGCCTGATACCAAACCTAGTAGAACTGAGCCGAGCCATGCTAGAACTGTTTAATGGAAAAGTGCTATCAGTGTTTAAATGTACAGGGAAGCTGTGCTAATGCTCTCTTAGATTTTGTGTTTATATGTGTAGGTTAGGCCCCTCCTACTCTTTAAAACCCTCCAGTCATCATTCACCTCTCTCTCTCTATTTTCTCAGTTCTTCACAGAGCTCTCTTGCCCTCGCTGGTTGATTGGCTAATTTCAACCCAGTGCCATGTCAAACATCAACGTCTCCCTAGATAATCCATATGGTCAGGTGAACATTCCGAGAGCTAAACTCCGCTCCTCTGATGACATCTCCACGGTGATAGCCAACCCAATGGCTCTGGACAGTAACACGGGGAACCCGTACAGCTCATCGGGTTCTGCACCGCCACCCTACATGGTGAAGGAAGATGGAGGGGAGGAGGACGAGGGCAGGTGCCGCGCCTGTTGCTACCGTTGTAGGCGAAAGAAGTGATGTCACATCAGCAGGAAGTGACGTGAAAAAACGGGATGTGATGTCACAGCATCGGGGTCTCGGAATAATTTATTTTCTTAATGTCAATGTTTCGGTCTTTCCAATGAGGAAACATCCAAGGAAGGAAGGAGGAAAGGAGTTATGAACTTCAGGAAGCTATTTGGTTACATGTAAATAAATAAAAAAAAAATTGAGAATGTGAACTTCCTGTTTGTTCGAAAATAATCCAGACAGAATCTGAAGGTTCATTTGCTGAATTATTCCTGAAGATTACCAGGTTCCGTTCTGGAGGAAGATCTAAGATGGAGCTGAAATCTCTGACAGCAGCTGAACTGAAGTGACCTCTGCTGCTGCTGCTGCTGCTGCTTCAAAGCTTCAGCTCATTTTAACATTCATGTGAAGTGAACAGATTATTTTCTGTGTGATGTTTTTATCGTGTTCGTCACCATGCAGCTGATCACACACCCATGGTCTCAGTTTTAGAAAACACACAAGATTAACAGATGGTAACAATAATTTTAAATGCAAACAGTCAGAACGAAAACTGGAACAGAATTTACATGATGTCATCCCATTTTAAAATTCCTTCATCCCAAATTTAAATTAATTAAATTATTTAATATCACTTTGATATTTGTTAATCGCAGTTTGAAATGTGTTAATGCCAATTTAAAGTTCATTAATCTACGTTTAAATTGTGTAATCCTAATTCGAGTTTTGTTATGAAATGATCCACAGTGGAATCAGAATTGTGTCTGAGACTGATAATGAAGATGATGATGATGAAGATGAATGAATCTCATTCATACGGTGTGTTAATATTGTTTATTATAACAACATGATATATATATATATATATACAGTATAGATTTGATATTTTCTTTATATATGAATTTCCACAAAGTATTTACACGTTGTCATGACAACAACTCAGGATGGAGGTTGTTGACTTTTCTGGTGAAATAAACAGTTTTTAATATTAATATCATATTGAGTTTATTTAAATACCTGAATCTCTCTCTCTCCGTTTCTTTCTCATTGATTGATTGATTGGATTATATTAATTTTATATTGAGTTTGTCACCACTCAGCTCTCTCTCTCTCTTTCTCACTCTGTTGTCATGGTGACACAAGTCTACAATGAGTTGTAATCTGACACCAGTGGCAGCAATTCCACTTTCTATTGGCTGATCAGGTTACAGGTCAGATTCTTGATCGTTTAACTTTGATACAATGTAAATAACAAACATGTAAATGTTTGTTTGTGGTTATTTTCAATAATCACTTATTGATCTCTGTTTTGACTTGTTTGACTTTCACATTTTGCTTTCAGGAATTGTTTAAAAAAAACTTTGTTCATGTTTTGGTTGTTGCTGATGTGAAAGGGCCGCCTCAGTCGTTTACTTGTTTACTGTCATTCTGATAATAAAATGATTCAAAGAAAGAAAGAAAGAAAAAGTGCAGAGCGGGCGAGGCTGAATTATTGATGAAGCTGAGTCTCTCTCTCTCTGTCTGAGAGAAACAGAAGAAGGACAAGAACGACTGAACAGAGAAGAAGAAGCAAAAGAAGAGAGGAGGAAGAGAGGATAAAAACAACAAAATAAAGGATTAACAGAAGAGGAAAAACCAGTGGAATAGAAGACAAGAAGAAGAAAATAGGTTGGAGAGAAGAAAGGAGAGACAACAGAGAAAGAAATGACAACAGAATGGGGAGAGGAGAAGAATAAGAGAAACAAAGAAATGTGACGTAAAAACAGAAGAAGATTATGTGAGTGTGTTTTTGTTCAGTCGGATCAATTTAAAGAGCAGCAGTTGGATTTTTATAGATTTAATTTATTCATGAGCGACAGAAAATATTCACAGTATATGACAGACGGAGAAGGCACTTCATGTATTACGACATTCACTATGTTTATACATATGTATATGTGACATGCATATATCATGTTATACAGTATATACAGTATAACATGAGGTACAATTACACATGTATATACTGTATGTATTTTAATGTGTGTTTACTGTATGTGTATACATATTAGGGCTCACAAGATCGGGACAAGACAAAATTTTGAAGACAAGATAGAAATGACAATGTATGAGAAACAAAGGTTTTGCCTGAACTTCAACTGAAAGGCTTCACTCCAGACTTTAAAAAAGGACCACAGCGACATACAGTCTAACAATGGTTCTCAAACTTTTTTATGCCAAGTACCACCTCAGAGAATATTGACCGCCAACGTTAAAATACAGTGGTGTAAATAGGCAGCTATGGATTTTTCACAGGAGGCAGATTTATTCACAAATAATTTGCTCTCTCATCATCCTCCTCTTCCTTGCATATACTTCAGATACATATTTATTATTATTATCATTATTATTTGTTTCATGTTATTATTTTTCTATGCACTCCAGTCAAAATTCCTCAGCTCCACTCAGATCACATACGCTGTGATATACAGAAGAACAGTATTTCTGATCTTTCCTCCAAGTACCACCAGAGGAAGCTCATGTACCACTGGTGGTACACGTACCACAGTTTGAGAACCATGGCAGTAGATGAAGCAAGTAAAGAACCCCAAAATAAAAAGGTTTAAATAATAATAATATTAATAACAATTATAGAACCCATATGCAACATTTACAGTTTAGATGCAACAGCGCTGCACTTCAATCTGTAACAAACAGGAATACGAGCTCTATATGAGAACCATCCTCAAACAAAACATCCACATCTGAAATAAAATAAGTAAGAAGAATTTTACTCCCATGTATGCAGTGATGGACAGTAACATAGCATAGTGACACATTTCAGCTGTGAAAGGAAACTACACTGACATGTTTTCTTTCAGAACAGAGCTCAGGCAGCATTTTACAGTTAAAGGCTTTTATTGTGAAGGTGCAGAACTGGCACCAATACTGTAAAGTATAACTTTTAATTGTGGTATACACATAATCATATGTATAAACACAATATTTACATGTATCTACTTGTATATAAAAACTGCATATATGCATATTGGCTCAACTGCCATTTTATTAGGTACTCAGCACATCAACTAAAGTGGCAGGACATGTTTTCTGCATGTTTTAGTATTTAAAATAACTCTCCAGAGAAAGTCAAATAAGCACCTCACTAATTCACAAATAAATACTAATGCACAAGACAGTGTTAAATGAAACAAACAAATGCTTGAATAAATAAAGAGAACTGTAACAAGATAGCAACATGGTTTAAGAATATGTCAAAAACCTTTGTCTGAAAACTATGTAAAATGTGCAAAAGACCCACTGTTATCTTCATGCACAAATAACGATCATTAAATGCTGTAGGGGGCCCTCTGCTGGACACACGGGCCCTGGGCAGGATTGATTTGATTTTCTGCATACCCCAGCTGTAACGAGTGGGAATTTGGCCATTTGACCTCCGATATCAACAAGACAGTTTGACCCTGTGACCTGCTGCTTTCTGTAGATCAACAATTTCTGAAATTCTGGGAACCGTGCCACATTCAAAATCACTGACATCACCTTTGTGCCACAATTTGAAGCTCAGTTTGAACTTCAGCAGATCGTCGTGACCATGTCTACATGCTTAAATCCATTGAGTTGCTGCCATGTGACTGGCTGGTTATGGAGAATGTAAATTAACTAGCAGGTGTACCTAATAAAGTGGCCTGTGAATGTGTAAACATTATATACTGTCATAAAACAATTTCTTTAAATTAAATGCAATATTTTTCAGACCAAAAATGGCTAACGACAGGAAAGAAGAGGAAGAGGCACAGGAAGTGACTGGTCCGCCCCTCTCTGCCTCCTCTGCTCCCATGGAGACGATGATGTCACTGAGGCGGGACCTGGTGTGCATTGTGTGTTTCGGCAACTACGATCTGGCAACGCGGTTGCCACGGCGACTGCACTGCGGCCACGCATTCTGCCAGGCGTGCTTGAAGCGGCTGGACACAGTCATTAATGAACAGGTGAGCAGTGATGTCATAACATCATTAATAGTCTCATTTATATATTTATGATGATGTCAGTGATGAAAGTGACGCCTCCTGTTGTTTGTAACATTAGTTGAGAGTACGCTGCGTAACAGTGCATTCTATTTACATCCAAGGTTGGAACTTGCAGGGATGTCACCTTTAAGTTGAACGTGTTCCGTTAGAAAAATCTAACGGAACAGATTTCTAACTTTCCGAGTTAGAAATCTGACCTGAAGTGTGTTCCATTTAAAACTTTCAACACTGTAAATTCTGACTTCCAATTTCACCATGACAACATGCTCTGCCCCCTCCAGGTGTGGATCCCATGTCCTCAATGTCGTCAAAACACGCCGAGGCCCAGAGGTGGAGTGGCGGGTTTGGACCTGGACCTCGCCTCCTTCCTGGGGGTTAAAGCGCAGCAGACCTGCTCCTCCTCCTCCAGGAGCTCTGGCTGCAGGGAGGGGATGGTGGCCGCAGCCCCAGCCCAGGACGGGAAGCTGTGGCTGCGGAAGGAGGCTGCCGATGATGGCTGGTCACATGGAGGTCTAGCAGAGCCGCGTTTCCATCGCTATGGTAACTGCTGTCCACCAGTCTCCTACTGGCTGTGTTGCTGGTCATGCTGCCCTGGACGTGGCTAATGCACAGGGGCGGGGCTTAGGCTGACCAATGATGTAAAAACTTTATTTCACTTTAATAAACTGTAACTGAAGTGTAACTCTTGTTTTTCTAATAATTAACAATCAAGCACAGAAACCATCTGCAGTGGCCACAGTTTGATTTCAAAAGCTACAAGGTTAAAGGGATAGTTCAGGATTTTTTTTTTATCTTTGGTTTGACTCAGCAAAGCTGATTTTTCATATTTAATAAAGCCCACACATGCTTCGGTCCACAATATTTTTGGTGCATGTTCACTGATTTGTATCCCTGTTAGACAGCATCTTCCTGACGTTTGTGTCACTGTTAATCTCTCACTCTACAGCACCAACATCCAGAGAGAAAACAGGTGTCTCTTCGCTTGCGGAAACACAAAAGCAGCTGGTCTACTTCTGCCTCATATCAGTTTGCCTTACAGAGATAAATCAGAACGAAGGACTTTACCCCCCAAAATCACAAAAAACAACTGTGTGCTGTGATGTAAAATCACAAATTTTATCTATGGATTTTGGTGTGGGAGACTGAGCAGTTTACAAAGTGACAAAAGCGCCAGTCTCTTTTAGGAGAAGTCCATCTGACAGTCAGATAAAGCAGACAATACATATCATTACAATAGACTTACACTGACAAATATAACCTGATAATGATTTTTATCAGACAACACACTGTAAAAATATATTTTCTTTGACATATTGTATTTATAATCAGATATTTAACAAAATAAAAAAAGACAATGAAAAACAAAAGAAAAAAATATTAATTGATGCTCTTCACCAATCACAATCCTTTCTGCTTCCTTTCCACATATTAGTTATATCCTGTCCATAAAATTATCCCGCCTACTCTGATTGGATCAGAGACAGGTGAACATCAATAAAGCTTCAAACATTCAAAGTGTGTCAATGGACGGCAAGCTTTTTAATTGTGAAAATGACGACATGAAAAATAAACATTTTACTGTTAAATACAAGTTTAGTTTAGTTTTTGGGTGAGACTAAATACATCTTCATGTATCTTCCCCATGATGAGGCACACAAGGCATTCTGGGAGTTTGAGTCATTAAAAACCAACACGTCCTCTGCATAGTCTTTCTTTTATGGAAAATTACCCAAAATGCCTTATGCTGTTGGGCACCTTCCTGTGCTCAGCCAATCACAGGCAGCCGAGTCCCTCCCCCACTCTGATTCGCTGTCCCGGCTGGAGGTTAAAGCTAAAGTCTTTGGGGGCCTCGAACAACAGAACAATGGTGGAGCCGAGGTTAAACTCACCCACAGCCTCGCCCTTCTGTAAGGCCACGCCCCCTTCATTTGAGGAGACTGCATCATCACTTGCTGACTCCAGTTTACCATCTGTAACGTAACTGCGGTCATAGAAGGAGCCTTTACTGTAGCGTGGAGCGTTGGTCTGAAGCTCCTGAGAAAGAAAACACATATCATAAAACATATCATGATCATGTGGTCAGTAAGAACACAAAAATGGAATTAAAAAACGATCAGCATTAAAGATACTGATAGTATTCACCTGATCGAAGTAAACACGAATAGAGCCGACGTTTGTGGCTCCAACGGCTGTTAATGAGAAAAAGCCGTGCTGCCACTGGCCGGTGAGCACCACACGCTCGTTAAGACAAAAGAGCTCTTTGACCCAACGAGCTATACCAGGATTAACCGACATTAACGAACCTAAGAAAGAGAGGGAGGAGCAGAGAGCGAGGGGTGAGGAGCAGGTATACTACCTCCTGTTACTGTTGCTGTTTTACAACATTGGTGGTTTCAACTCGCACAAAAATTAAAGAAAAGTTCCAGTTATTGCCATAACTGTTTTGACAGGAAATAGCCTGTTTCAACAGGAAGTGATGGTTTACAGGGCTCATCAAGTTGCGACAGCTAGCACACCTGACATAGGAGGAGCAGGTGAACACACTCACCAGGGAAGTGACGTCGAAGCACTACCTTCCAGTCTGTGGGCGAATGGAAACAGTGATAGTCACCCGGAGCCAGGTAAACCACGACATGGAAAAGGTCGTTGTCTGGAGATGACAGGAGGAGGTCCCTGTATGAAGAGGCGGAGACTAAGGACCGACAAAAAAAGAAGAGGGTGGGGTCAAATCAACAACTTAGTGACATTACTTCAATGAATTCACTAGTTCAAGTCCAGTGACACTGGTGGGACTGGGATGGGCATGGCCTTACCATTGCTGCGGTGCTGCTGTGGACCTAGGAAGTTCTCCAGGCTGTACGTGACACCTTTTACCTGCTCCACCTCTGAGTTCTTCACCTGACCAAAGTGGAGGATCCGCCCGTCTGCTGGAGAGGTCTGGAAAAACCAATCAAAGCAGATCCATCCCATGATTCACTTCCTGCCACAGCATCAATATAACAAAGGTGGGCGGGGCTTACCACGCAGGACGAAGCGCAGAGTGGTCGCACTGCAGGTTTGAGACGTCGGCGGAAAAATTCACCCAGATTCCTGTAGTGATGCAAGTCCTCCACCGCTGCCTCCTAGTGGACAGAACCATAAATACATATGATGTAACCAGAAGTCACATGATCAGGGTCGTCTGTTGAAGAGTGCTGACCTGCATGTTGACCCCGAACGTCCAAATGTAGAGTGAGTACACGGGCTTCCTAAGCCAGGTGGGAAGCTCCACCCCATTAAGACGACCCCAGGTTCGAGAGAGGAAGCGGGTAGGGAAGGAGCGGTACAGCGCCACCTGTAGGAGTAAACAGGAACTTACAAGTTTATAATCTGCATTTCAAAAGGACCAATTACAAGTAAAGGAGGAACTGAAAGACGAAGAGAATAACTCTCAGGGGGCGGAGCCATTTCTTACAATAATAAAACAATATAATCATAATAAATGGTTAGACTTTATTTGCTGTTTGTTTTGTAAATGGCATGTTTCCCTTGCTCTGATCATGACATCACAGGTGTTTTTTCCCATGCCACTGATTTGTTTTATTTTACACACATCTTGACTATTTAGCAGACTGTGTACATGTGTCGATGATGTCTTTAATGTTCTAAACTGGACAGAGCTACGGATTCTTTCTTGAACTCAAGGCGCTGTGGTGTCAGTGAGACAACTAGCTAACTATAACTTTTTGTTTGTCATGTAGTTTGATGTTGTCAGTTTTTGTGTGGTGGGTTGCAAATATTCACTTTGACATCAGAGATAAGGGACAAAATAAGACAAAACAGTGGAATTTTCCCTCCAGTTTCCCTTCGTTCAACGCTCTTACCCGATTGGCCAGAGGCCGCAGAGCACTGACAGACAGGACATAGCAGAGGAAGGCTATCGGCCGACGGCGCCAAGGGGCGGGACGACACACCCCGCCTCTGAGCGAGCTCAGACGATGACGAAGATCCAAACGAGGCACCTTAAGCCTGATCAGGCCAATGAAAGTTAACCAGAGTTAACCAGGTTTAACCAAAGCTGACCTGAGTTATCTAAACGTTGATTGGCAGTACACTTGATCATGACATTATTTTAAGCCAATTGCTCTCACTTAAGTGACAAAAAAAAGTAAAAAAAAAAAATAATGTGTGGCAGGAGGAGGTGAGAAGAGGAGGAGGAGGAGCACATGGACGCTAACGTGGCTAACGAACAGTGAAGCAAGCTAAGATACTAACAGCCCAGTGTATACAGGAGAACTCACAGTAAACAATAAATCAGTCAATTTTGCATCACTGACAGATTGGATGATCATTCGATTTGACAGTGAATTGCCCCAGCGCAGGATTAATAAAGTCAATTCTAATCCAGAGTGACAGGAGAGTGTGTTAATCTGGATGTAAACACAGTGGCTAACTGGGTTAGCAGGTTAACACAGGATCATCTGGAAACAGGCTAAGATAGGCTAGAGCTAAAATAGCTGACCTGTTAAGCCACCTACATACTGACACTAACTCACTTTAAGATTTTTTTTTTTTATATCTTAAGTGGGATAGTTCAGGTTTTCTGAAGTGTGGCTGTATGATTATCAACAGTGACTTTCCCTCCTAGGAACATTTAGACAGACTTTTCTGGGGTGAAAACTGCAGTTTGTAAACCACTGACTACTTCGACAATGTGCATATTGAAAATTTTTGATTTTAAACCACGACACACAGGAACTGCAGATCCACTATTTCCTCCATCAGTGAGTTCAGATGTGTTTTTTTGTGATTTGGGGGTTTGACACAAAAAAAGAGAGGACAGTAAACCAGCAGCTCCTGTGTCCCTTCCAGCTAAAAACGCTGCTTTCTTTATTTGGACTTAGGAGTAGTTAACAAACGTCAGCTTTCAGCCAGAAAATGCTGCCTCACAGAGAGTTACAGCAGTGAACATGTTCTTAGGAGATCATAGACTTGGGCAGGTGCAGATTTTATTCGGAGGGCCTTCTGTTAAGTAGTTAAAATCTTTTTCTGGCACCGTCTGGCACTCAGGTGGGACCACAGAAATGGCGTTGAAGGTACCATTGATAATACACATACCCATACAACCACATTTCAATAGACCTGAACTAGCCCTTAAAATAAACTTAGTTTTTCTATTTAATCTTCTTCTTTTGTCTTTTTAATTCACCTGTCACCCCTCCCATCCCACCTGAATCGTGCTGATGCTCTCGTCCTCACCCCCCTTCCTCTTCCTCCTCCTCCTCCATCTCTCTCTCCTTCAGTCACACGCTTCCCCCGCTTCACCTGCCGTAGCAGGTCACGCCTTTGACGTCCGTCTCCACCGCCAGTGCGGTGGGCAAAGGAGCTCACCATGAGCGCCCGTCTGTCACCGGAGAGAGATGGGGCCGACGACACATCCGGGCGGTTTAGATTTCTTAACGAAGGTCAAGAGAACAGAACAAGTGAGACTGAGAACAGGTGAGAGGTGTGTTCTCAGAGAGAAGAGAAAGAGAAGTGACAGAGAGGCTGAGATTAAGACAGAGAGAGAGAGAGAGAACAGCGGATGTATAAATACCCAAGAGCCTCCTCCTCCTCCTCCTCCACAAGTTTTCCCACACATGCAGATTATGGCGCAACTTTTGCTTATTTATCTGCTGTCATCAGTTTTTATTTGTTTTCAGTTTGAGTGAGTAAAAAAAAAAAAAGTGAAACTGGAGATTAAACAATAATTTAAAAAAAATGCCCTAAATATATTCATATTCAGTTTTACTTAACTGGAATTAAAAGATAATTCACTTCAACATAAAATAGTTCAAAAATATTTTATCTACTTTTTTCTTACATTCTTATTTTTATTGTTGTTAATATTCTTGTGATTTGTCCCTCATTCTACTGTATTTCAACAATGTCTTTGCCATTTACTGAGCACTTATGTTATCATTCTTCATGGGGGGGGGTGGGGGTCATCATGTCATTACAAACGGTTCTGTTTGTATTGATTTTTAAATGTCAATAAAATATGTTCACTAAATGATTGTATATTTATTAATTAAACTTAATCTTTAAATTTAAAGATTGGCCCTTGCGTGTAGTATTTAGGTTTTCTTGTTGTCAAAGAAAATAAAGTTGAAATAATTAAATGCTGTGTTTGAAATAAAAGTAGATTCAAATAAAAGATCAAAATATAAACAAAGTGTTTCCTTCTCTGTGTAGTTTCTGTCCAATCACAGCGTCCCTCTATCAGACAAAGTTACTGATTAACCAATCAGATCATGTCAACAGAGCAATCAGGCAGCAGTTGGCATGGTAAGAAGAGTAGGCGGGGCCTGAGTGAAGTGGTGATGTGTCAGTGTAACAGACAAAGTGACCAGTCAACGTGACATCACTCTCAACTTTCACCCAGACAGCTAATCAGTCGATCAGTCCATCGGTCAGAGAGTGAAAACGGGGATGTAAATCTGATGCAAGTCACATCACAAGAACAAAGGCATCCTAATAACAAACCAGTATTCTATCGAAATGAATTGACAGACTTTCAATTGTGGGTGGGACATAAATAATAACATCAGTGACTTTAAAAATGCCTATTATTTACTTTAAAATAAAAGGCATTTTGAACAAATAAAATGTAATTCTCTCTGAGAGTGAGCTACAGTTGGAGCCATGATCTTTCAGATGCTTTTTTCCTGTGAAAGTCGTGTGATGTGTACTAATGGCAGCAAAGCTTATGAGCTAGTGAGCTGTTCATTTAATTTTACAGCTACAAACAAGCTCGTGGCTAACTGGCTCAGGGGTGGCCACTGGCCACCGTGTAGCAATCTATTGGTTGCAAATCAAACGCAGCAAAATTATTTCTTGGTTCAGCTGTTAGAAAGCAGATGATTGGCTACTGGGACTAAGGGATGGGATCTATGACCTACTTTGCCGTTATGATGATTGGGATGAGAATCACAGGGTACCTCATGATACAATACAGTCCATGATACCAATAATATCACGATACAACGATTCTGTGATAAATATATTACTTGACAATCATATAGCTATACATCACAATATCTGTCTAACTAAAGAAAACCAAACGTCCGTGAAAAGCACAAAGTGCGGGATTTCTCTATTTATTCATAACATAGAGAACACAGTGCATAAAATTGATGTATTGAATGCAGATTGGGCATCTTGTTACATAGCTTTCGCCACCATTATCCGACTGTAAACTCCCTCTTCTTCGGCTAAGTTTCCCTCATTTAGCGCCACCAAGCAGCGTCACCGTGAGGAGACATGAAGTAGCAACGCCTAGCGAGTGAAAATGGCAGGGACTGTTAACTTTAGAGCGCCTTAGTTTATAAATCACAATGTCGATATTTGTCCTGGCGTATGAATTATCGTATCACACGAAGAAAGACGGCGATATAATATCACCAAATCAATATTTTGACCTTCCCCTTAAGATGGGTGGCCCTTTTCAGTTCAGTCCAGAGCATAGTTTTTATCTCATGTTTGACAAACACGGTCTGTGTCTTAGAATGTTACCTGGTGAGTTAACGGGCAAGTGAACACGTTGATTATCAACGTCTGACTCCGCCCCCAAGTAGATGGCCAAACAAAGAGACAACAGCAGACAGGAGAGAAAGGGAAGAGGAAATATTTCTTGCCTGTGTGGGTGAGGCCAGAGCGGGCACTCCATCCTCCTGCTGGGCCCTCTTTCTGTAGTGCTCATACCCGAGGTATCCACCACCCGTCAACAACAAGAGGGGGAGGGGACGGGGGCGAGGAAGCAAACCTCGACCTAAAGACAGTGACAGGATGTGAGGTCAGACATTCACAAAACACGAGAAATTTAAAATCACGAGAAAGTGATGACAACCAGGTGATAATAAAGAAGAGCAGATACTCACCTGTGTTGAGGCTGCGTTGTTGTTGTTGTCGTCTGCAGCTCAAACCAAAGGCTCTGTAAACAATACGAGTCATAACAACAAGGCGATGCTGATTTAAACAATTAACATCTCCGTGACATCACTGACATGTGTTTCCTAAAATCTGTGTGACACTCAAGTTTCCAAACCAGGACGAAGGACCGTCTGAATGTCTCCAATAAACAGGCAATTTGTCAAATTGCAAGATGAGTACAAACAACAACAACCACTGAAATTTCACATGTATGATGAAATAAAAGTCAACTCGGAGCATCACGTGACCCGCTGATCAAAAGAACAGCACGCGCACTTCCTGAGTTAACGTCGGACTCAATTCTTATTCCGTTTTAAAGCCATACGTTCAGGTTTAGTTCATTTTACCTGAGCCGAATCTTTCACCGCTCTCTCTTACTCACGCCACAAAGGTCTGCGTCATCAGCCAACACACCGTTCACACTTAATACGTCATCACATATTAACTAACGCAGACTTTGAACAAGTCCGAATGTCTCTTCACTTACTCGTCAACACAAGAAATGCGTCGCATTGTTATCGCGTTACACAGGTTACTGACGTATTGCGACATACTTCCGTTTTGTTTTGTTTTTCCATAAAAAAATTAAAATAAATGTACGAACCGAGAAAAGAGTGGGCAGTAGGTTCGTACGGGGGCCGCCATGTTTTGTTGCTGAAGTGACGTCAGTATGTCTTCTTCGTTTAACTGCAGGTTGCCCAATGTAGTTGCATTACTGCCATCTTATGGTGTCAATTAACTCCCACAATCTGGTTATAGTATAAGAGTGTATATGTATTTGTGTACGTCTCTGTGCATATCTGTAGAGATGGGAGGGTTGGGTTATTTTGATTTCCTTTTCCTGATTTTCTTTGCTGTTTTAATCTTTGTTGTTTTTAATCTCTGTGAGGCAGTTTACCATACTCTGTGAGGCAATACAAATAAAGATTGATTCAATTTTGATTTGACATAGATCGGGAGAGATCCTAGCTGTGATTGACTGAAAAAGCTGTTGATTGTATAGAAAATAATTTCTGAAATATATGTGGTACTGATTAGTAACAATGTTATAGTATCGTTTTGAATATTTGAAGAGAGCATTATCACTGATCATCTTGAGAGAACATTTTTAGATCTTGGTGTAATTAATACTGCACTACATTTGTCCAAAGTAAACAACACTGAGTGCTAAAGTTTGTAAATGTACCTTACCATTGTCAGATATAAAATCCAGTTATGCATTCAGTTAGTGACAGAACCCATAAACAGTGGAAACAAACACATTTTATTTGTTCCAAAAATAGAACAATTTTCATAAGAAAAATAAGTTACACTGTAAAAATATTCACCAGAGAATCTGTCACCAGCAGGGGGTGTGCTGACATCATCCACACAGAAGCTAAATGTTAAATATTTTATAGGGTTGCTACAGTGTAAAAAAAAAAAATTAAAATTAAACATCAAGTACACAGCAAAAACCTGCCATATGGGACTCCCTTACTGAGGATGTTACCATGGCAATGCAGTGGTTAGCAGGTGTACTAGCAGCTTATTTTTTTGGCCTTAAGTTAGCCAAAAGAAAGTGATACTGGACGTGTAAACTGTGATAGTTTACACGTCCAGGCCCTGCTGTGTCAGGAAGTGTTCGAGTGCGCTCAGTCGCTCCACCAGCATCACATCCAGGTCCAGGTCGTCTTCATTCGAGCAACTGCCATGACAATGACGCCGAGCGGCGACACGCTTCCTGGGCAATGTGGCAACAGGCAGCCCCGCCCCTAAAAAAAAAAAACATGGTCACAATTTTCTACAGTTTTACCTTCTCACCTATTTTAAGGATTTTCCCTTTTCCCAGAATACCTTGCAGCCTCTTCCTCTTCCTTGGCTGAGTAAAGTCAGGGAAAAGGAGGAGCCTGCGCCTTTTCTGCTGGCCAATCAGTAGCAGTGCCCCGTCCTTCTCTCGTGGCTCCTCAAAGATCGTCTCCAGGCTCCTGCAGGAGGAAAGAAAAGCATGGTGGGAAGAACAGACAAGCTTACTGCAGCATTCCATACATAAAAACACCGTAGCAACACGTTCAAGGCTACGGGTAAGACAGTACTGTGTGTACGTAACAAAAAAACAGTAGCACCTACAACTTTCAACTACTGATTTTCACCTGTTGGTGGTTGGGTGATGGTTAAAGTTCTTGTTTGTGTAGATTTCCTCGAGACTAAATTCTTTCTTCTTTAACCTAAAAAAGATTTAAAAAAAGACATTTAATTTAATTATGACTTTTCTTTTGTTGTTCATATTTCTTGCTTGCCCCCCTCTCTTGACCTTTTGACCTTTGGCAGTCCCATTGGTGTAAGCAGCGTTTCCTTTGGAGACGCCCGGCGAATTCGAATCTGTGACACACGTTTACCCAACTCCACCTCTCCATTTGTGCTTAGAAACCCAGAGCCGGCTGCTGATTGGCCGGCAGAGAATGGAGTTGACAGTCCATTGGCTGAACATGTGGGAAGAGGTCGTCTCCGAGGAAGGTGGAGGCTGCGATTGGCTCGCTGCTTATGTTGTCGGTGAGTGGATAAAGTAGAGCTGCAACAAGCAGAGGTTGAATGATATTACCGCTTCATGAGACTCAACTACATTTCACAATTCACACCAAGGAAGAGCTTAGCAATCGGGTTAGGAGCAGAGGCTACTGCATTCCCAATAAAAGTTTATCTAGCAGTTTAATTTACTGTAGAAAAAAAAAAGATTTAGGTAAATTACCTCTGTGTTGGTATTTGCACGTAACTGCAAAAGCAAAGACAAAAACAATGACATTGTGAATCCTTTTTGATCACTCAGATTAGTTCTGTGTTCATCAATAACTGCAAATATCTACAAAAGAAAACAATAAAACCCCAACCAACCAGTGATCGCGGCTGAGACTGGGCGGTGCTGTCCAGTCCTTCAAGGGCCGTAGAGGACTCCCACAAGCCCCGCCCCTCACTAAGTTTGTCAAGGTCTCCACAGAGTCTGTGGAAAGCCGCAAAATGGAGGCAGGGCAAAAGGAGGACGGGGAGGAGGAAGAGGAGTGGAGCCATATGCAGAAAGCAGTGGGGTTGGAGGAGCGGGGTGGGGCGGAGTCAGAGATCCACCATTGGCCAGAGAAAACAAAAAAGGGTTCTGATTGATTGCAGCTCCGAACGCCCTGCACTGACTGGAAAAGGTGGAGAGAGGGGGCGGAGCTGGGGATGACAGGAAGGTAGACAAAGATTTTTAATAAGAACGAATTGAATCATCTGTGAGCTCAGCACCCTCCACTGGTCAACTCTGGTACTGTAACACTAATTTTCTTTCTCTGGTTGTAGGTCAATGTCTCTCATACTCTCCCTCAAGTTAGTTTCAGTGTGTCTCACCTTCTCTCTCTGGGTTGTGTCTCAGTGTCTCTCGCCCTCCATCTCTCTTGCATTTTCTCAGTGTTGCTCACCCTCTTTCACTCTCTCTTGCTGCTTCTCAGTGTCTCTCACCCTCTGGCTTATTTCTCAATGTCTCTCACACTGTCTCTGCTTGTTTCTCAGTGTTTCTCACCCTCTCGGTTGTTCCTCAGTGTTTCTCGCCCTCTCGGTTGTTCCTCAGTGTTTCTCGCCCTCTCGGTTGTTCCTCAGTGTTTCTCGCCCTCTCTCTGTGTTATTTCACTCAGTCTCTTGATCTCTCTCTCTCTCACCTGTGCAGCAGCAGGGGGTCTCTGTAACCGTTCTGCCTGCCAATGATACTGACAGCTGATTGGCCAGTTCCTCCCTCTACTCTCCGTTTCGTTGCGTTGACATCGCGTAGGGTGAGCGGCACCTCCTCCTCTGCTCCTCCTTTGAAGAGGACGCCCATTTGACCAACAAACCTCCCAGGATATTCATCTTCATCATCTTCTCTGTTCTTCCTCCTCCTCTTTCTGCACCTAAACTCCTCCCCCTTCCTCTGTTCTGATTGGCTCAAACAAGAGAGAAGGGTGTGTGTGTGTGATTCCTCACTGTCTAATGATGAGGAGGAGGTAACCGGTGGGATGGAAATGGAAACACAAGAGGTGGAGGCAGCTGCCAAAACAAGAAGTAGATAAGATTAGCTGCTCGTGTATCCAAGTAAAAGCTTTTTCATAATTTGAAATGTCACTCACTTCAATGTCACTGATTTCTTTGTTAGCTAATGTTTCAGTGATTAATCAGTTAAATCAATGAAAAAAAAAGATCTTGTCAACCAGACAAGTGATTTAAGACAAATAAACTGCTAGTTTATAACCAATAGAGATGAACTCACTCGGAGCAGAGGCTCCTCCTCCCCCTTTCTTCCTTCTTTTCGTCCTGCTTTTCCTCTCCAAAGCATCCAGACGACGACCAAGAGATGCCATGGCTCCTCGCAGGAGACGCCGCATCTCCAATCGGTGAGCTGAGAGAAGGCGAGGCAGGAGGGAGGAGCAGGAACATGCAGGTGGAGGAGCCACAGGGCAAGGAGGAAGAGGAGAAACAGGAGGAGGAGAAGTGTGCACAGAGGAGGAAGAGGGATGAGAACAAACAGCAGCAGTGTGAGGAGTTGAAAAAGCTGGAGGAGGAGGCGGAACGAGACAAGGTGTGTGGGAATGAAGAGGAAGAGTAGAAGATGAAGAAAGGACAGAGAGAGGAGCAGAAGATGAGGAAGAAAGAGAGGAAACAGAAGAATGGGCAGGGAGGGTGGAGCTAAAAGTTGGAGAGGAGGAAGAGGGAGAAGGAATGAAAGAAGCAGAAGAAAGAGGAGAACCTGAAGGAGGAGCAGGAGGAGTCGGGGGGGCAGGGGGAGCAGGGAGAGTGTGGGTCAAGGGTGGAAAAAGACGAGAAGGAGCCATTTCAGGAACAGATGAGGATGGTGGAGGAGAGAGAGACATTAGATGAGCAGAGTGAGGAGGAGGAGGACAAATGGAAGAAGATGAAGGAGAGGAAAGAACGGAACAAGGAGGTAAGGGAGGAGCAGTGGAGGAGGAGGGGGAAAGAGATGAAGAAGAGGAGGAGAAGGGAGGAGGAAGTGGTAAAGAGGAGTTCCAGGTAGTCGAAGCGAAAACTCCTGCAGGAGGAAAAAACAGACATCAAGACTCTCTTCTAACTCTACTGAGCTAAAGGTAAAGTGCAAAATAGTAAGTGATTAAAAGTGCCAGAAAAATTCTGACTAATAACTACTAAATATTTAGCAGTAGTATCCACCTCTGAAACATTACTCAAACTCTTCCAGCCAACGCTGTTAGACTGTGAAGTACAGAGAGTCATGTGGAGCTGGTGGGTTGAATCGGTATTGTGTGAACTCAGCAATGGTTTGAACATAAATAAATAAATAAATAAATATGGTACTTTATTCTGTTTTGCAAAACAATATAAAACAGACCCATTTAATTATCTTTCAATTGAGTTCATCAAACTTCATTCATCAGACAAAAGATGAACAGTCTCATCTGTTCCTGTTTACCTGTCTGATCAGCCAATGGGAGGACAGGACGTGGAGTCAGAGATACTGGGCCCCGCCCCCTGTTGTCATTCTCATTCAGTGCAGGAGACTGAGAGAGCATGATGGATGCTGAGAGAGGGAGGGAGACAGAGAGGGAACTTATATTTTGTAGTAGTGGATGAAAATGTGGTGTTACCTCAACACATGCACTAGGGCTGCAACGGTTATTGATTATTAATCAGTTACTAAATAAATCATTAACTATTTTCATAATCAACTAAATGGTTTTATTTTATTCTTTTAATAATAATTAAAACAAGCTTTCTGATTTTTCAGCTTCTTAAATATGAATACTGTCTGATTTCTTTGCTCCATATAACAAACAAATCACTGAAACTAAATAATTTTGATTTTGTTAATGTCATTTCCAGATTTGGTACATCCACATTTTCTGACATTTTACGGACCAAACAAGTACTCGATTAATTGAGAAAATAATGAACAGATCAATCCATAGTTTATATATATATATGCGCACACACACAGTCTTGGTGACCTAGCGTCACAGAAAACCAGGTTCGGGTGTGTGTGTGGTTTTTTTTTTTTTTATTACCTGACTTATGGAGGTTATGTTTTCGTCAGTGTTGGTTTGTCTGTCCGTCTGTCTTGTTTGTCTGACTTACTCAAAATGTTATGGACGGGTTTTGATGAAATTCTCAGAAAAAGTGTGTAATGGGACAAGGAACAGATGACTAGATTTTGGTGCTGATCCGGATCGCCGTCCGGATCCAGGAATGTTTCTTGACGGACTCCTTATCGCTGCTTGGCGGAAGTCTCGCGAGAGTACAATATCAACCCCTTTGGAAAAATCCAGAACTGTTTTAGTGAACTTTCCGCTCAGTATCTAGTTGATTTGACGGCGTTGTGATGTCACGGTAGGATAGTTTGTGAAGGGGAAACTGAGAAAAGAGGGATTACTCAAACAATCAAAGTGAGCATAAAACGGGATTTTGTGGAAATGGAGCAAACTCTGAGCGCTAGCTGCGGCTAACCACCGTTAGCAAGCTGTGCTGCTGAGTGTAAGCCGTTAACCCGGGACAGACAAACCGGGACATATTAACGGTTAATTTTACCTATTTAAAGCCCGCGGGTCCGTTTGTGTCCGATTATCCGGTCATCGCTCATCTTAGACCAACGTTTCCAGAAGGACGCTGCTCATTCTAGCGTCAACCCGGCGACAGGCTAGCGGAAGTCATCGTGACGTCACTTCCTTTTAAATAAAAATGTTCAATTTTTTTAGTGGCGGTGGAAATTTTACGGGTGAATTACCACCACCTTCTGGCTTAATGACCACACTGCTGCTTTTCGTTTCAAAATAAAAGCACTATAATAAAATTATAACGAAGATGATTTATATCCACCAATCAGATGAGCGATCATTCACTGTTTTCAAAATTCAAGATGATTTTACTGTGGCTCTTCCTTATGTACTTTAATCAATAAGAAAAAAATATATTGAATTCCCCTTAATACACATGAAATAATACTGCAAAATAAAATTTTATAAATAGCATTTCAATAAATTTTAAATATGATTTAGAAGTACTCATAATTTAAATGTACATTCAGTCCACGAAGTGCTAGAATGCCCATATTTACAAAGTGCATCCCTGTTGTACATTCTTTTAAGAAAGTAGCCTCTTTAAATGTTTAATTTTGAAATGTACTCAGTGGGTGTTAGTAGAATGATGTAAATAGAGGAGGGCATATTTGTTGAGAGTTAATGAATTTATGAGAATAAATGTCATGTGGGAAAACTGTTCACAGATGTTCCTGCATATTTTTGCAGACTGCTGCTGGGAGAAAACAGACTGTGGGCCGGGCCCTTCATAATGTTGGCTTGCACAACATTGGCCAGGACACACACCACAGAGCTGATGGTAAATAACACCAACTAACTGGAGGCTGCCTCAGCTGGCATGTGTGGACATGTGTCGGGAAAAAAAGATGTCTAACCGGAATTAAAGGGACATTCCAATTTCTTTTGTTTTTTGTTTTTTTGTTTTTTTTGAAAATGGTGTTCTCTTGTTTTCTTTTATGAGCTGTGATGTTGCTGGACCAGGAGGCAATGCAGTAGGTGAGTAGACCCTTGATCATTTATGTGCAGAATATGGTTAGCTTCTGTTACAGTTTCCGTGTCATGAGCATGCTCCGCCTCCCCCCTCCTTTCCCGGCTGGGACTCCTTCATTCACCTGCGCTGCAGCACACCTGCCGGCAATCAGCGGCGGCCTTCTTAAGCTCCAGGTTTCCCAGGAGTCGTCGCCAGTGCGTTGTCAACTCTCATGTGGTTTACGTATCGTCCTGGCCATAGTCTACGAATTTCTGTGTGTCCAGCCTCCTAAATAACCGTTCTCTCCTCTCCTCTCCTCTCCTCTCCTCTCCTCAGAGCCTGAACGTCCCCTCTGCCTTCCACACTGATTCACGGAAGTATCTCGCTGCCAGTTTGATGTCCTGCTGCACTGCTCGTTGTTACACTGTCTGCCGTTTCACTGCCACACCACCGGGGTTAGCGCTGACTGTTAAATAAACTGTTTAAGCTCACCCCTTGTTCTCGTCCTGTCTGCATCGGGGTCCTGCCCCTCCCGGCTACCCGTGACATTCCGTTCTCTTTCTAAACTCGATGTTTTGTTTGTAACCTACACCTGACACCTACTGCACGTCTGTCCTTCCTACGAGAGGGATCCCTCCTCTGTGGTTCTTCCTGAGGCTTCTCCCATTTTTTTCCCCCTGCACAAGGGTTTCTTTGGAATTTTTCCTCACTGAATGTGAGGGTCTAAGGATAGAGGGTATCATATTTTGTCCGGACTGTACAGGTAAGTTGTGTTTGTGATGTTGGGCTGTAAAAATAAAATTGACTTGACACTTACCTTCTCAGTTTTGACTGCAGGCTGCCAGCTGCTCCACCTCTCTTTTTAAAAAAAAAAAAAAAAAAAAATTGTTCGCCATGATGTCATCAGCAAATTTTATGATGCTGTTGCTGTTCAACCTGGCCGAGCAGTCATAAAATAAGAGAGTGAACTATATTTCCCTCTTCAGGTGACACACTATGAACCTATAACCTGTGTGGAATTTCCCTCCAATCAGTGCACGGCTCTTATCTGTGACCTGTGGACATTGATCTGCTGTGTTGAAGCAAACATCAAACATTTGAGTTGTTTCTCTCAACATGAAATGTTTCCAGCTTCTTCGTCATTTTCTTCTCCCACCCGTTCTCGTGATTGTCCTCCATCACCTTACTCTGGCCAATGGTGGCCATGTCCTTGTGTTTCCTGGCGAATACAGCCACTGGCTGAACATGCGGAACATCATGGAGGAACTAGTGCGGCGCAACCACTCGGTTACTGTTGCAGTTCCTGATGCATCGCCGTCCATCAACTACAACAGCAGCCATGATGCTGCCAAGTTCAACTTTCTGGTTTATAAGGTGATTTATAAGACTTTCAATATTTTTTAAACACATTAATACAGTTTTAATTGCTTTAACATCTATCTGTGCCTTTAAAGGCCACTGTTTAGTCACAGGTCACATGACCATTAGTCTGCATCTGTCCCTCAGGTTTCTTACAGCAGGGCAGAGTTTGACCAGCTCTTTAAAGACTTTATCCACTTGTCTATGAATGAGCTGCCACATGCGTCAATACTGCAGAAGGTGCTTATGATGTTTAATTGGGGTCAGCGCTCACTTGACTTTGGGATGCGTCAGTGCAACGCCTTGTTGAAGAACGAGCAGCTGATGGAGACTCTGCGGAACACCGCGTTTGATGCTGTCCTGCTCGACCCGATGGTGATGTGCAGTGACCTGGTGGCCGACGTGCTCGGCCTTCCACTAATCGTCTCAATGCGCTTCTCATTTGGCAGTGTCATGGAGCGACACTGTGGCCATGCAGTGGCACCTCCATCATTTGTCCCTACAGCGCCGCTGCCGTACAGCGACCAGATGACGTTCAGGGAAAGAGTCATCAACATGGCGACGTACGTAGGAACCTCTGTGATAACAGAATGGTTGTGGAGGATGTCGCTGAACCATCTCTACAGTGAGCTCAAAGGTTAGTGACTATGGTGTGGTCAGAGGTCAGTAAGAAGAGAGAGGTTTCAGCAAGGTCAGTGATCACAACAAGGTCAAAAATCATGGTTCTGTTTCCTGTGTGGACAGGAAGTCCCACCAGTGTGTGTGAGATTCTGGGGAACGCCGACATATGGCTCATCAGAACGTTCTGGGATGTCGAGACGCCGCGACCGGTCTCGCCCAACTTCAAATATGTGGGTGGTCTCCACTGCAAGCCGGCCAAGAAGCTGCCAGATGACCTGGAGGCCTTTGTTCAGAGTTCTGGTGATGCTGGAGTGGTAGTTGTTTCTTTTGGCTCCATGGTAACCAACCTGACGGCAGAACGCGCTGATGTTATCGCTACAGCTTTAGGACGAATCCCACAGAAGGTCAGAAACTCCACTCACTCAGGCAGATGTCAGTATTTATATTCTCATATGTGTTTACTATGTTTATAAGCATATAAGTATGTTAATATACACAAAGATTTTTTTTTTATAAACATGTTCATGTATATCTTAATATGCAATTAACACGGTCACCTATTGTTTATAAAAATGTAGTCAACAACATGCTTCTTTGTCATTAGGTGATTTGGAGGTTTAACCAGAAACCAAAAACGTTGGCAGCAAACACAAAGCTTTTCAAGTGGATTCCTCAGAACGACCTCTTGGGTAAAAACCAGCCTCCTCGTTGTTTTTGAAATCTACATGTTAACTGACCTTTCATAATAAAAGCCTGGTTGGTACTTCCTGTCAGGTCACCCTCTGACCAGAGCGTTTGTGACTCACGGCGGCACTAATGGCTTGTATGAGGCGGTGTACCATGCCGTGCCCCTGGTCGGTGTGCCGCTGTTTGCGGATCAGCCTGATAATCTCGCGCGGTTGAGCCGCCGCGGCGCTGCCATCGTCCTCGACATCCACAGTCTGACGTCAGACGAGCTAACGGAGGCGCTGCACGCTGTTATCGACCAGCCGAGGTCAGAGGTCAAGTTGTAACTTTATTGAAAGCAAGAAAACTCTGTGACCACCTGATATTTATTCATTTGTTTATTTTTTTTTTCCTCAGCTACAAGGCCAACATGCAGCACCTGTCGGAGCTGCACCGCGAGCGCCCGGTGTCGGCGTTGAGCACTGCTGTGTTCTGGGTGGAATATGTGATGCGACATGGCGGAGCGCGCCACCTGCGTCTGGCCTCACACGAGCTGAGCTGGTTCCAGTATCACAACGTGGACGTGGTTCTTGCCCTGCTGGCTGTCATGATAACCATCTGCGCCCTCTGCTGGGCAGGAGTGAGATGCTTGCTGCGAAGCTGCAGGCGCGGGCGGCGAGAAAAGAAAGATTGATATTGTGTATATTGTTTGTAAAAAAATACAACGGAAAATCTCAGAGAAACAGCGATATTTTCTGTCAATGTCGTCAAAAAACAAAAATATTTTCAAGGCTGGAGAGGGTATCCCAGAAATCTTTGCGTGCCGTTCAGTGGAGCCTAGATAATTGTAAAACAAACAAATGCAAACAAGAATAAATCTAAATAACTCCAAAATAATAACAATACATACGTAAGATATAACTGTCATATGATTTGGTATAATTTTGAATATTTTTATCATTAAATATTGAGGGACTTACTCAGTAATTTCGACACATTCTTCATATTATTTAGATTATGTTTTTGATGGACAATATGATTTACAAATATAACTTATCTCCTCACAGATTTATGTTAAACAGATGGAATTTTTACAGAAATAAAACATTATTTCTGTGGCAATATTTTAACAATATAAGTCAACTAAACCAATGCAGTCAACTCTATAATTATTCAATATTCACAGCAGATAATTTTGGACATGAAATATTAGAACTAACACAGGTTAGTTCTAAGGAGGACGAACAATTCACATCTATTTGCATATTGTGACATTCTATGGCACCAGTTTGGATAATGCCACCCAGTTTCATGTTGATTGATAAGCACACGCAGTCTCATACAAAGATCTATCACATTACGGGACAACATTGTTGATTTACGGATTTTATTTTGTACAAAAACAAGCACAGGCTCCGCTTCCTCTATCCACAAACAGAAAACAAACGTTAGGTTAGAGGTGACCACTGTTCAATAAACGGAACCAAGAATTCACCTCACGACAGTGACTGTCATGGTGACCAATCACAACGTTTAAAAACATCCAGGTGGCAACGGTGGACTGAAATCGGAAAAAAAAAAAAAAAATACAAAAAAGTTTTGTTTTTTTAAAAAAGAGAAAAATAAATAAAATTAGAAAAAAAATGAAGTTTTTGAACTTTAACTTGAAAGATTTTACAGGAAACTTCATCCAACCTTGTACAATAAAACAAGTGTGTATGTGTGACAGGATTTTCAAAATAAAATTTTATTCACATAAAAACTGACACTGCTCATTTTTTATTGAGTAAACAAAAACAAGAAACACTGACAGGATGTGACATCATCACATCACCTGCGATAACGCCCCCTTTCTTTGTCCCTCTCTCTCTCTCGGTCTCTTGGTCGCTCTCTCTCTCTCTCGCGACGTGGGCCACCACGCTCTCTCTCCCGCTGCCGCTCGCGCTCACGTCGGCTGCTCACCACTGCCTGTGTCCGCCGCAGGAAGTCGTCCACACGCATGTCGTAGTCATGCTGCATGTTGAAGGAGAAGAAAAAAAAAAAAAAAAAAAAGAAGCACAAATGCGTCAGAAAGACCAGACATCAGCAAGACAAGATTCAGAACCGAGACAGTGACAGATACTAACCGGGCTAGAGGCGAAAGCACGGTGCTGTGGCGCCCTCTGCTTGTCTCTGAAGCGAGGGGGTGGAGCCTCGTGTGGCGGCATGGCTGGGTGGTGGTGGTGGTACGGCTGATGAGGAGGGGGAGGCGGGTGACTGTGGTGATAGTAGGGGGGGTGGTGCGGTGGCGGCTGCTCTACACCAGGGTACGCTGCCTGATGACATGTACATGAGGTCATTAGTGGGTGTCGTCAATCAGCTGATGGATCAGGGAATTAGATCAATAACAGTCATACCAGAGTCTGCCAGGGAGCAGGAGGACCGACGCTGTGGTGATAGTCCCGCATGTAGTCGTACGACTGTAACAGGAAGAACAGTCAAGGCACAGAAGCTAAGCTAACATGCCAACACCTTACTGTGGCTACATGTCCCACATTTAGTCCTAAGAGTGAAACAGGAAATACAGGAAACCCACAGGCTAACATAACACACAGAAACATATTAACACCTTAGTATGGTCACATGTCCATCATGTAGTCATAAGAGAGAAACAGTTAATAGAGTGCACACACAGACTAAACAAACACACTAAAGCTAACACCTTTCTGTAATCACATGCAGTCGCAGAACTGAAACAATTAGTATCATTAGTTGAAAATAATTATGCTACGCTAATAGTTTACATGCTACTTTGAACACATGACCCTCAAGTGGTTATACGATTAGAAAAAGTACAGTGAGCACACTTGACACAGGCTAAGAGGCTAACTGAACAAACTGATGCTAAGCTAACATGCTGTGATCACATGATCATTAACAGGCTCTGATAGCATGCTAACAAGTTTGAGACTCACCCCGTTGAGAAAAACATCTCGTCTTACGCTGGAAAACCGCCTGAAACAGTACAAATAAAATAAATTAAAGTTTCTGCCTGTAGACGTGAACTAAAGTCGACCAACAAGTGCCCAGTTATAAAGACAAATACTCTGTAGCTCTGCCTACATTGTGACTCTCACCTGTCCACTGGCTGGTTACGGAGGTCCTGGATGAATCCTGGAAATCAAAAACCTCTCATTAAAGTTTCAAATTGAATGTAAAAAAAACATAAACCAAAACAAGCAATAATACAAAAAACATCAAACATTCATGTTCTCTTTTAAACTCAAACTTAACACAGAAACAGAAAGTGACCGCGGATGACCTGCACGCTGGTTGAAGTCTGGTGGTCCATCAGCTCTTGGTCGCTTCCTGCCGTGGAGGTCGTACTCTTCAGGTCGACGCCTACGTGAACAAGTTGAAAAGTAAGACACACACACATGCAGATACACGTCACACACACACCTCTGTAATCAATAGGGCTGACATGGTTACTGCAATACCATGGTTATGCCAAATCAAGTCCACTGTAGAGTCAAATCAGCTGTGACATGATTCTTACCTTCGTGATTTGATTCTGCTCAGCTTCTTTAATGTTAGTTTAAAAAGCATACAAGGCTTCAGAACATGTGTTCTCTGATTTTTTTGTCTCTCAGTCCAAAACAGTTGATTCACAGCAGGAGAGGTCGCATCTCATTTTACAATAATGTTTGGAGTACGGTTCTGCTATGTTGGCTTGGTTTTTGACTCTGTTTATCAACAGTAATTTACATGCCTTTGTAAATGAGCAGTTACCAAGCAACTAAGTGTCAGAGTTATAAAATGCAGCTCATATTAACTGCATGAATATATGCATTAACTGCTTGATTCCAGCAGCGATAAGAAAGTCTGAGAATAAATTTGAGAAATGTATATAGTAGAGGGGGGGAAAATCAATACCACGACAGCCCTGGAAATCAATAAAATCTGTCCATCCAACCAACCAATTAGATGACTCGACGTCCTGCAGGACTGGACGCCATGTATGATTAAAGCATGTTCATAAATTTCACTTCAGACACACAAGTAAAACAACAAACAAAGAAGAACCTGTGAAGAACAACATACCGCTTCTGTTGTTTATGTGGGCGGGGCTTGTTTGTTTGTCAACAATATTATTAACAGTTTTTCTCCTCATCAGTCCAAGTTAAAGGCTTTTTTTAAAAAAAACCCTTCTTATTCTGAAAGGGTGGAAGGAAGTGATGATGGTGATGATGATGGTGCAGTCCTGTCAAGCAATACCAAAAGCCCCGCCCACTTCAATCACAGCCCCACCCCTTTGAGACCTGCAATAGTCCTTCCTGTTGCTTGGTCCATTCTGGATTCTGACTCTGCCCCCCCCCAACAGAGTGACACACACGCACACACACAGTCCTGAATCAGTGTGTGTATGTACAGGTGGAGTTGGGGGCGGAGTTAACTGTCCTTTCATGGAGGAGCGGGGCTTATCTTTTTCAGTCCAACAGTCTGTAACTCTGCCTTATTAGAGCCAGTGATGAAGCCCCGCCCACTCACAAACATCAAACCTTTCTTTGGAAATAGTCCAGAGGCCCTGCCCCCCGCTGACCAACCTGCACCACCTTCTCAAAGACCAGAAACAGTCAGTTCTACAATGCTGGCCCCGCCCCCCTCCAGTGACGCTCGTCCTTTATGCTTTTATTTTGAAAAGCTCAGCCACAGTCCCGCTAAGAATTCAGATTTCTAACATCCGAAGTACGAAACTCCTGCAAAGAAAAGAAATTCAGTAACAAAAGAATTTAGAAATTTAACTTAGAATAATTTGTTACTGTTTGAAGAACTATAATATTTGAACTTTCACTTAAAACGTTAACAAGATACGACTCGTCGGCCTTTTAACTTCCTGCCTGACTTTACGACTTCGACCGCAGACGCAGAGCGAGGTGTCGCTCCGGTGAGTGGACAAACCACAACAACCAGAGAACCAGCAACACTCGACACGCCATCGCTAGCCACTGGCTCTAAGCAGCGGTCGTCTCCGTCGTCCAGCAGCAGGTGGCGCTGTGGTCACAGCAGGAGAAGGAGAACAGGAAGCGGGAGGAGGAGCTTGGTGATTGGCTAACCTTCCCGGTTCACGTTGTGGTGGTCGGCCTCGAGGCCGTGGTTCCGATGGCGTCCGACGTTTGTGACGAACGCGGCGAGCTACCTGGTGGACGTCCACGCTTTCATCCAACGGGAACAGGGTGCAGAGCTGTGCGCCGACGTCTGGTTGGATCTCCTGCAAAAAAGTAAAAAGTTTAAGTTTACACTCTGAAATTCCGTACGGCGTAATGTGTCTATTATGAATAAATACATTTACAATTCAAATTGTTGGCTGAAATTTTTTTTAATAAACACAAGACTTCATGTCTCAGGCAGGTTCTCGGCAAAAAACAAAAACTGTTAAGTTAAATTATGTTAAAAACTGTTAAAAACTGTTAAATACGATAATACGATAAATACGGTGAGCTCACCTGTCCATCGCGGCCGATCTTCACTGGCTTGTGCTCATTCCAGGGATTCGACAGGTGCGACGTCTTTGTGAAGGGAAGTTCTCTCCTATAAAACACACACACACACACACACACACACACACACATAATGTGACCAACTGACCATATCTGACTGTTAAATATTGATTATATATCCCATGATGCCCCTGCTCTACAAGTCATGGTTGTTTACCTGCAGAGCCAATCGATCTTAAAGACTCCACCCAGCATCTTGGCATTCATGCCGGCAGGGAGAACCCAGTGAATTGGAGATCCACCATGATGAGACTCTGATGCCAGGCGAGCAAACCCTACAGACACGACACCAACAACAGAAAAAACAAACAAAATCTATTTAACATCACTCACTCACTCATTTTCTACCGCTTTATCCACTGAGGGTCGTGGGGGGCGCTGGTGCCTAACTCCAGCTGACATAGGGCATGAGGCGGGGCACACCCTGGACAGGTCGCCAGTCCATCACAGGGCCACATAGAGACAGACAACCATTCACATTCACATTCACATTCACATTCACATTCACATTCACATTCACACCTATGGGCAATTTAGAGTGTCCAATTAACCTAATCCCTATTTAACATCACTACCAGAAAAATTCAATAGTTAATCAGATAATCAGTCATTTGTTACCTTGAAATTTGCCACTCTCCCTCACGGAGAAGACCAAGATGACACTGCGAGCAGAGCGGAAAGCTGCATTCAGCTTCTTCTCATTGACTGGAAGCGTTGACCACACGCCCTGGGGGGAGAAAAAAACACAACATAATCAAAATCATGTTATAAGAATACAAATTTGAACATTACGATGTGAAGCGATGGTGTACCTTGGCTTTGGCCAATGACACATTCTCATGGTTGTTGCTCTTGATGAGGAAGAATCGAGCATCTCGCAGGATGTAGCGCAGCTTTGTGGTTGGATCTGAAAGACGGAAAGTAATGTGATTACTCAGCAACACAGCAAGTAGGTCACTTATTAAAGACGAATCAAGATGGCCGCCTTACTCTCCATCCCTTTGCGAACAGCTCGTACTGACGAGGACAACTTCTCATGCTTCTTCTCTGAACCTTTAAAAATAGAAGAACCAGATTTTTTTAAAAACAAAAAAAAAAGAAGACACAAAAAGGCAAAGAATGTACATCGTCGCTGTTACCTGATGCCTCTGAGGCGGAGCCTGAACGAGCCGACTCGCCATCGTCAGAGAAACTGACAGAGGAAGCGGAGCGTGAGTCTCCAGCCTCACTGCGAGTGTCATAGTCATTTCCCTCGCCACGACGCTCGTACTCCTCCTCCTCTTCTTCATCTTCCTCCTTCTCTCCTTCTTCCTCCTCCTCCTCCTCCTCTTCCTCCATGCCCTCTTCCTCTTCGTCGTCCTCCTCTTCCTCCTCCTCCTCAACATGGGAGCCAGCAGGGGAGGTGCTTCCCGATCCCTGCTCTGAGCCGTACTCTTCTGTTGCATCCTCCTCTGATTGGTTTTCCTCCTCGTGGGGGGAGGGGCTTGGACGCCGCTCGTCCCGCCTTAACTTCTGAAGACAAACATTTACAATAAACACCCAAGTAACAGCAGCTATGGTGATGGTGCTCGATGTAAAAATAAGCATAAATTGTAGCTATCGGTAGCAGAAATACCTGGGTCAGACCCTCTAGGCCTCTCTGAGAGTCACGGTGACGTGTGTCCTCTCTCATGCGACTCCTGGGCAGAGCCTCTCGTGTCCCTCGACGACCCTTTCGCTCATCATAATATTCGTGGCGGTAGCTGGAGCTGGTGGAGTGTCTTCCCCGGGGGCTTGGCGCCGTCTTCTTTGAGGAGGAGAAAGGCGGACCGGGGGCTCTCTTATTCGAGGATGACCTAGAGGGGGCATGACTTGCTGATGGGCGGAGCCTCTTCAGGTCATGGCTGTCAGAGCGCTCACTTTTTCTCTTTGTGCCTGGCAGACAGGAAGGGGAAGGAGTCAGATGAGGCGATACATGACAACAACAGCCTTATCAGTAGTAGCACTACAGAGCTACCAGTAACAGAATCGTACCAGTGGTACCAGTATCAGTGCTATCAGTGGTAGTGTTGCACATGCACCTTTCTTGTCACTTATGTCACGCTCACTCTCGGGGTTGTACAGCTCATCGTCTTGATCCGGCGCTTCAGTCAGAAGATCTTCCAGAACATTCAGCTCTCCATCTGAAACAAACACCAAATGTAACATAACAGCAACACGATTAACTGGTTGGATTACATTATGATCAATGTTGGCTTTGCTTAAAGAAAACCTTCAGTGCATACACTTAGTTCATTTCGTCCATAGTTAAGCATGTCTTGAGTTAAACAAAGAATTAGCTTTGGAAACCATGAATAGGCAATGTAGCCATGTCTTAACAGTTTGTTTCATCAACTTTAATATAACCAATTCCAGCCTTATGACCTGACACATACATATGACCTGTGATAGGCTGATTTATTGTGGTAAATAAAAATGGGGCTGCTATGTAGACAACAGTAGCACGTCACAACACATTGTTGTTGACATTCAAATGGGATCTTGACTTGTGTATAACGTTAACGATCAAGAAAGATCGATACAAATTCCATAAGTAGGACGTGTGATTGACCCTCCCGTATTATTTACCAATCAGAGCCCTGATCGATTAGGACACAGTGTGATTCCATTACACGCGGTGGAAGTTGGGCGAGATAAAATAATCGTTACTGGGAGTGAGATGCTCGCGTGCATGTCAGTAACGTCATCAGCTCACTCTAATAAATAAATGATCGATAACTGATTAGCCGATCACCTGCAGAACGAATCCAAGTACCAAGAGAACAAAGATAGCATTGATGCTAACGCGGCTAACTACGGCTAACAAAGCAAAACTCGTGCGTTACCTTTGTCCTCGCGCCGATCAGCCGCCATCACTGCCGCTACGACGTGCTACTGCCTCGTGCTCAGGTGCGGCACAAGTGGACCGTGTGTTAACTGAATCAAATGAGAAAAGGAAGAAAAACACAGAGAGAAACGCAAATAGACCAAATGGCGGACACGGGCTTCTTTCTTCTTCTTTGATGTTCAACGACGGGTGGCAAAGCAGCTCATTTGGGCGTTACTGCCACCTGCTGGGGTATGGGCCAATGACGGGCTTTTTTTGCTGAAGGTTCACACATTACTGTCATTCATGGATTTACTGGCACCTGTATTTTCCCTTTGAAGTGCTGTCAAAAGCCCAGCCACCAATGTTCATACGCTGTGACAACACACTGGCAACTATAACGACCCAAATTAACTTTTTATTAGTTAGGAATTCTGAGTCAACAATTTTCCAACTGTTGTTTTCAATATGTCATCTTCCACCAAGTTTCCTGGTCACTGTCCCCTTTCATCAGCATACATATCCAAACACTGGACTTGGCCAGGACATTCTTTGTACCATTCCATCTTGTTCTGCAGTTTATGCTATATATTCAACTTTTTGGCAAATATTCTACCATAGAAAAAAATAGAAAAAAAAATACACATTAAAGGCAATGTTTCCATAGGAAATGAAACAAAATCAAAGAGTACAACGAGTTTTTTTTACATTTGATGTTAGCATTTCTTCATGCAACTGGTCAATGTGTAATAATATAAAATGACAGAGACGTTTTTCTTTGGTTCCTGTAGAGGGCAGCATTATTCCTCTTAGTGTACAGCCTGCCAGAAATTATTATTAGAAGAAGTTGTTAGTAAACCCATTAGATAAAAAGATCTTAAACGTTTTATTGTGAATTAATAATAATAATAATGTTGACCATTATTAATAGCAGTAGTATATATTCAAATACATTTTTCAAACTTTACTGGTATTATTTTGAAAATGTCATAAAGGAAGTCGTGTGTGAGACCGGAAGTCCACGTCATTCCTGATTCCAGAGCCACAAGTCAGCTGAAACTCAGAGACTGGACCGGTCTAAACTAAGCCAGTTAGAGGAAATCTTGAAGTTTTAATCTGGGAACTACCATGGCGGACGAAGCCACGCGTAAGGCCGTGTCTCAGATTCCGCTGTTGAAGACGCACGCAGGGCCGCGGGACCGCGCGCTGTGGCCGCAGAGGCTGAAGGAGGAGTACCAGGCGCTGATCCGGTTCGTGGAGCAGAACAAGGCAGCCGACAACGACTGGTTTCGTCTAGAATCTAACGCGGACGGTACGCGGTGGACCGGCACTTGCTGGTTCATCCACGAACTGCTGCGCTATGAGTTCCGATTGGAGTTTGACATCCCTGTGACGTATCCCGACACCGCGCCCGAGGTAGCGGTGCCAGAGTTGGACGGTAAAACGGCCAAGATGTACCGCGGCGGGAAGATCTGCCTGACTGAGCATTTCGCGCCGCTCTGGGCCCGGAACGCGCCGCGGTTCGGCCTCGCGCACCTGATGGCACTGGGTCTAGGTCCGTGGCTCGCGGTGGAGATTCCGGACCTGATCAGCAAGGGGCTCGTGGTCCACAAGGAGCAGCAGCGCGAAGCGGCCGAGTGACGTAACGGGACAAAAAAATAAACTGTAAAAACATGTACGGAAACGTCACTGATTATATGATCAGTATTCCTAATGAATGGAAAGATGACATCATGAGTGTACAGAGTGTGGGAAATCATGTTATGTAATAAAGTGATATTTATGGTACTTTTTGGTCATAAAATGACCAGGGAGTTGCACTGATATTGTGGTTGGACGGTGATGGTGTAACATCTCCTAGTAAAACAATGATCAGATAAAGTCACTAATACTAACATTTATTCAGAGAGGATTCTAATGTTCAACAATGCCAATAGTTTTTTGTACTTAAAATTGATGTCACATCAACAGATAGAAACATCTTAAAATTAAAATATTTGTTTTGAGTCAATGACGTATAAAAACACTGATTCCACTTTTTCTTGTATTTTTATTATTGATCTTATTTTTAATCTCATACATTTTTTTTCAGTAAACTTGGATAAGCTCCTCCCACTCAACTGGAGGCCACACCCCATTTTCCTGCACATTGTTAGGTGACGATTTCCAATCCCAACTCCTCACAGGAACGTTCCAGGTGGTTCCATAGTTTGCCGTCACATAATCCAGTGTTTCACATGGAACACGAACCTTGAGCTCAAGCAGCTCCGTCCAGCAGAGTGAGAAACGCGGGAAGATGTACCTGACGAAGAAGAAACATCACGATAAATGTGATGACATTACTCAAACAGTGGTTCACATCAGACTTTTACATACTTGAACTTTCTGCCACTCTTTGCCTGTGTTCCACCATTCCACACGATGTCTCCCTCTTCATAGAAAAAGAAAATGTCCAGTTTGACGTCTCCACTCACAAATGACAATTCTAGACTGTCGTCTACCTGCGGTTCACAATAAAAGACCCACAAACACAGAAGGAAACAGCCAAATTTAAGTTAAAGACCCAGAGGAAGGGGAAATATGCAGCTATTCAAAATAAAGACCCCAAAAAAGCTTCAACACAAAGAGAAATAAAGTTTTTCTAAGTAAGAGTCAACGTGTTCATGAAAGAGCTAAAAACAAAGTACGTTTTGACCTTTCCAAACTTGTGTTTGAGCGACAGCCCAGCTTCTTTGAAAGCTGTAATGATGTCAGACTTGAAGTCCACAATAAAGATCCCAATGTCCACATCACGACTGTATGAGATGACACTGCACTGCCTGAACCAGCCTGTGGGGGGTGACAGATAATTAATGATGTTGTGATGCTTTATTGTTAGCCTGTTAGCCACATTGTATATTACCTAGACAGGTGCCGCTGCTGAGCCAGAAGGGAACGTCAAGGCCAGCAAGCGTCCTTGCAGCAATATGAAGCAATGATTTTGCATTTCTGCGAAAATCCACTGCAGCTGGAGATGAGTCCTCCGGGTAGAGCTACATTCACAAATAATGGAGCGAGAGAGAGAGAGAGAGATAACATTTTTGCTAAAACTGTTCATATTTGTTTTATTAATTAGATTAACTTAATGAATTAAACAAAATTATATGTGTACGTTTAGATAAACTGTTATTGTAGGTCATCAACAAACTTTCAGGAACTATGAAGCTGTCTAAAAATAATTCTAAACAAGTCTTAACTTAAAAAAAATGTCAAACATTTCTTCACACAAGTTCAATGTTACCACATCACTTAATTCTTTTATCATATTTTTTCTACTGCTTTTGTTTCCTGTATCCCTTCATAATAAAATCCCTGGGTTCTGTCAGACCTGGAGGAAGGTGCGGGCCTCACGGTAACGGCATTCCAGGAAGTGGGCATGTCGCTGCTCGGACAGGAAGCGAGTAATGTTGTGTGGGACTTGAATGTCAAGACCGTCCAGGACAGTCAGAACCAACTTTGGCCTGCAGGGGCCAAAAAAACAGACACCAATGGTTCATTGGCGATGAGCACTTTGATGGAATGACTCTTCAAAAAAACATGGAACCTGTCATTTTTATTGACATGTTTCTGTGTGCGTCATTGTGTTAGTATGACCCTTTATCATACTATAATAGGTGTTTATAAATTATTCACATAGATTATTCACTCCTGATGTGTCTGTTTTCAAATGGCTGTATATTTTGCAGTGTTTAGCATCCTGCTATACCTGTCATAAGCTCCAGTGTGGCGTCCGTAGTCCAGCAGTTTGAATGGAGCAAAGCTTCGGTCCATGTTAGCTTTTAGGCGTAGCGCTCCATGCCACAGGTAGTTGCCACTGCGTTCGTACAAGAACACCACCTGCCACAAAACATGGGTTATTGAGTAATTTCTGTGGTTACCAGGTATCACAAGGCAATGTGACTCTACCCACATGGATGATGTAAGCATTGAGGCGGAACAGGAAGTGCAGCGGGATCTCTTCTCCTGATAGGGTGTCCAAACTGGCCAATCGTGGGTCCTCTCCTCGCACCTGCAGCAGCTCAAAGCCTTTCTGCTCTGCAGCCAACAGGAAGTCAGGCTGACAAAGAAAGAAACAAATAAATATGTAACCAGGTTTAATCATTATAGTCAGTTCCATCATCAATGATAGTTAGTTCTAAAATCTCACGTTGTACTTCCATAGGTTGGCCTGCAATGCAAATGATGTGATTGGCCGGTCAGTGCAAAGGAAGCTGCAGTGTGGCTCACGTGTCTGTCGGTCACGCTGCCGCAAAGCATCCTGGGAGAGTAAGGTGAGTGCTGCGGTGTCGGCGAGAAATAGTGGCAGCCTGAAACGCTGGGCGAGTCCCAGGAACTTCTTTACCGTCTGCTATGGAGAGAAGAGCAAAAGGATGGTTACCATGGAAACAATGGATAGTTACTATGGGGACCAAGTGGGGTCTCCATCGTGAAGCCAATGAACTACCAGTAGCTCCCAATTTCAATAATCAAACATAAACCTACTTACATTTTTATTCAGTCAAACTTAGAGGTGTCCTGGCCCCTTCTAACACTAAATGAGTTGCTGTCAGCTTGGCGAGTGAGCAGTATTGCGAAACGGACAACAATGACAACTGCTCATACAACTAAATACAATGTTTGTTAAGTTTATATGAGTTGTGGACACCAACATTTTGTAAATGTTCAGGCAAAACAAGCTCATTCAGTTTGTTTGGGTTGAACTGACCTGTGACAACAGTCCACTGCTGCTACTGTTAATGCTAACTTACCCATTGGATGTCACTGGCGGTCAGGTGACCCGTTTGGCTCAGGATATGAGGACCAGACTGCAGAGGAGCGAGTTGGGTAATTAAAATAAACAAGTGATTAAAATGTGCTTGCTAATAAAGTGGCCCTAACGTAAACAAAAGACCGTCTCACCCTGTTGACGTACTTCCGGTAGTAATAGAGCTGGAATAGCAAGAACACGCAGCTGCTTACGATCAGCAGGGACAAAACGACCGTCCGGTTCACACGAGGCATCCGGAAAAACTACGGAGTGACCCGCTCCTCATGACGCCAGCGGCGGAGCACTCCGTGACGGTTAAAGTCGGTAAAACCTTACACCGAGCTGTCTGCAGCCTCGTTAACATCCGCCATCCTTGAAACGACCCGCCGCTTCTTCTTCGTGGAATTTTATTAGCGGAAACCGTATGGTGATTTAGCGCCACCAGCTGGTGAGGAGGAGCAGGGTTTTCTCATCGCCTTACAGGGGTGTCAAACTCAATTACAGAGGGGGCCACAATGAAAAACTGTATCCAAGTCGAGGGCCAAGCGAGGTCAAATAATATAAATTTAGAGCAAACCATATATATAAAATAAAGAACAAAATCAGAAATTGATGTTATATAATATAAATACAAATATTAGTGAATGCAACGAAAACCTTTTTTTCAATAAAATAAGTTTGAATGATTTACCCATGGAATAGATTCAGAAAGGGCTTAATATTAACAATGGGTGATTTACAGAATCTACACATCAGTACTCTCAAAAAACATGAATTTAGAATAGTGGTAAATATTATGAGCCAAATAATTCATTAAGTATTTTCCATTTAAATCAGCTGTATAGTAGTATATGTCATAATACAATTTCCATCCATCTCAACTGATTTCCTCTGCTGTGTTTCACACACAGGCCTGTAGTCACATGTATCTTAGCCAATTATTTAGTGTACTAAATAATACGAAATCATTTTGGGAAGTAAAAAAAAGAGGAAGCAAAACACAAATGAGGGGGCTGCCCCCTTATAACCACTCTTCTGGTTCCGGCTCTGTGTTCACAAAGTCCCTCACTCACTGAGGACAGATGAACAGTGATTTATGTAAGTCTCTGTGATCCTGAGGTGACTATTTAAACTCTGATTACCTGAAATTTTATTGACTCCTCTGTTCATGGACATAACGTTGTGACTGTAACTGTTACAATTATTAGTGTTAACTGGAATGGAATGAAAAGAAGGGAATTGAAGAAAGCTTTTGTAGATGCTATCAAAGAAAGGACAAACACTGTGGGTGAAAAGATGGAAGTGCCGAAATCCAGGAGAAGGCAGTAATGCCTGCGACATTATGGATCCCAACTGCCATTAAACAGCACTACTAACTAACTATTGTTATAATCATAATTCATAATAGTGAGAGTACTTTTCTCACCATGACAATAATCGCTTTCTGAAGGAATCATGACAGAGCAAAGCAGGCATTAACAAAGCAAACAAACAAAAGCTTTACTTTTAAAAATAAATCCAACTAGGGCTGCAACAATTAACTGATTATTTAATCAAACCTCTGTAATTGAGTTTGACACCCCTGTAAGGCGATGAGAAAACCCTGCTCCTTCCAGGAGAAGGCAGTAATGCCTGCGACATTATGGATCCCAACTGCCATTAAACAGCACTACTAACTAACTAGTGTTATAATCATAATTCATAATAGTGAGAGTACTTCTCTCACCATGACAATAATCGCTTTCTGAAGGAATCATGACAGAGCAAAGCAGGCATTAACAAAGCAAACAAACAAAAGCTTTACTTTTAAAAATAAATCCAACTAGGGCTGCAACAATTAACTGATTATTTAATCAAATCCTAAATTAATCATCAATTATTCTGATAATCAGTTAACCGGTTGGAGTGTTTTTTTCAATAATCAAAACAAGCTTTCAGATTTTTCAGCTTCTTAACTGTGAATCTGGTTTATTTGCTCCATATAAAATATAAATCACTAAAACTGAATAATTTTGGTTTGTGGACAAAACAAGACATTTTAGAACATAATCATTTCCAGATTTGGTTAACACGGATCAACATTTTCTGATAATTTACAGACTAAATGATTACTAGATAGCTAGATTAAGATTAATAAATTATGAGATAATCATTAGTTCCAGCCTTAAAGTCCACACAGGCATCAGGAACACGAACCATAATAACAAGCATGAATACATAGTGACATAAAAACAAAAAATGTTTTCATATTTCCTGCCTTTAGCACCTAACTTTTTGTGTTTATTTTATTGTTTACACGTATGAAAAGTCTGTTTCCACCACTTGAAAAATAGATAAATTCATAACTATACTAAGTCATAACTATGAGATAGTTATGACTTAGTATCTCACACGACTTAGCGTCACATTAAACTCAGAGCAGTGGGTGATGCAACACACATCAATATAAAGTACTCTTTAAAGTAACTTTTACTCCTACATGCAGTAACTTAACGCGATACTTCTACTTTTACCTGACACTCAGAAACAAGATGGCGGACCGCAGTAGCGGTAGGTTCACAACAAAAAGACCGAGCTAAACTTCGCCGGACTTCCACAACTACGCAGACCGGGAATATGAGAATCTTCCTCCACCGCCTTTAACGACTCGTACCGGTGCCACGTTCTCCTGAGATGTCCCGTTTAGCTGCCTCCGTCTGAGGTGGACTTTGGTCGTTTCCTTAAAACCGAGGAGGTAAGAGCGGCCGCGCTGTTAGCCTACCTAGCCATTAGCCCCGATAGCAGTTAGCTCAGCGCTAATAGTTTGTTATGGTTGGATGTGGGTCCTCGAAAGGTTCTGCGGACACACCGGTGAGGGTCGCATTGGTCATCCGCACCGTTAAGATGACGGGCGGGAGAATAAAGGTGGAGTGCATAGAGTGTTCCGACTCTGTTTCGGGTTAAATACAGTAAGTCAGCGGGTCAATGGCAGCTGGAAGGCTAACTGTTCTGCTAACAGAGAGCACAGCTAGCAATGCTGCAGCATTAACTTTGCACTCTTATAGTACTACTTTTTAACCACTGCAGTATTAATACTACATATGAGAGTGTGGTTGGCTCGAGACCACTGTATGTGTGCGTGTGTTAGTTGTAGGTATTGAGAACAAGGTTTGATCCAAAACTATCTTTGTGAGCAAATTTTGGCTGGTCCTCTCGCCGCCAAGGGTTTGTAAGGGTTAAGACTTAGTTTGAGGTGTTGGTGTATAATTGGGTTTAAATCGGAGATAGGCTAAGGTTATACATATATTTGTGATTTGTCTAAGGTCAAGTCAAATGGCTAGGGAATGTATGAGGTCAATGAGTGTCCTCAGTGAGACTGCTGTACAAGTCTGTGTGTTCGATTTGTGTTAAAGGGATAGTTCAGGTTTTCTCAAGTGTGGTTGTGTGTGATGCTGCAGGATGACGTCACCCCACGAGTTCACAGAATCTGAGATGCAGTCAAAAATGCAAACATATCTCAGGCTAGCTATTGTTAGCAATACCTGTCGATAACAGGATTTGCACATGGTGTTTTGCGCACATAGCAACATACCTACAGTATGTAGTTATACCTACGTTCAAATCAAAATCTGATTACTATCTGATCACGGTCATTCCCCCTTAGGTCACCTCTCCCACTTCTTCTGCAAAGATTTCCAGCAGCAGACTACAGCGTCACATCCTGTGCACTGCCATATAGCAATCCAATCACATAAAATGCATTTATTGTGATCAAATTGAGCAGAAGTGTAACTACAATGAGCCTCCAATGTGTCTCCAGCAGAACTCTGCTCCACCTACAACAACAACTACGTGAGTGGAAATATGTGAATTTCCCCACTGTGGGACAATAAAGAAAAAATCTTATCTTATATTGGTGGCTCTGAGCAAATCTATTGTGAAGGCAGAGGCAAAACTGCACAGTCTTGTCTTCTTTCCTCGGTTTTCTGCTTGTCGAAGATGACTCCTACCCCTGCTTCGAAAAGCAAAGAGGAATCTGTACAACAGCGTGGGTTCACATTCAGCTAAAGTTTTTGTTGGTGTTGATATAGTGGCACACAAGATGTGACACTGTAGTCTGCTGCTTGAGGTCTTTGCAGGAGAAGAGGTGGAAGTGACACAAGGGGAGGTGCTCATGATCGCAAAGCATATTTGAATGCAAGTGAGTGTAAGATATTGCATTCTAATGCCAAGTGTAAAGGGGGGCCACACAGACACACACTCTCAGAGATAACATGGTTCTCATTGGGGACACCAGGACAAATATAATCAGCTTAAAGCCACAGTGTGTTAAATTCTGTGGATTTTTATCGTTTTTAGATGGCATTATTTTGCCTTGTTTGGAACAGAAACAATTAATGCATTGCTGTGGGGCTGCAACGATTCCTCTAGTAACTCGATTTCAAAAAATGATCGAGGAATTTTCTCTGCCTCGAAGCCTCGTTTAAATAGATTTAAAGCTCACGTTTCGCACAGATTCTTTTTAGTGTGATACAGCGTGCTTACGTCACAGGCTATGCGTCCCCTACAAAGCGGAAGAAGACGGAGCGGGCTTTGGGTAACGTGTGTGGACAGTTTAGCCGTACGGAATGGCAGACGCCGGGACCGAAAACAGTGAAAACAGCGAAAAACAGCGAAAATGAGCAAACACAGAAAAGCGAAAGTATGTTTTATCTGATTACTCGATGAATCGATGGAATATTTGATAGAATACTCAATTACCAAAATATTCGATAGCTGCAGCCCTACATTTTTGTATGCTGCATCCATTATCTGTACTATCTGACCCGGCTGAGGGAGTTTTACGTGTATACGCCAGCAGTGCAGGAAGCATTTATTCCATCAAACTGCCGAGCAGTAGAAATTCACTTCTGAAAGTTTTCGTGGGCTTCATTTCAGTCATTCTCCCTCCTTTTTGAATACATCTTTCTTTACTGTTGCTGTCATGACATAAAACAAATGACTTTTTTGGTGTGCAGTGTGGGGCTGTTGGAAGGCAAAAACACATAGTCATATGGAGCTGATGGGCCTTGTGTGCAAATTCATTTGACAATGGTTTGAATCTCTCACTCACTCATTTTAAGAGTACATTATTCTAATAATATGTTCATTGCTTTATTGCTGCCAGGTAGTCTTCTCTAACAGGAGACTGAAGTACGTGAACTGGTTGACATGAATGTACACAGAAAAAAAAATCTGTGCCTTTAGGTTGCGTGGAGTCAGGGATACAGGGACTCCTTTTCCTCTGCTGCTTCTTTTGCTAAGTTTCTGTTACTGTGATAAAATATGAACCAAGTATTTTAAACACAAAAGTCTCAAAATAATACATTTGAACCATAGATGAGAAATGGGCGTATTCTTCTGCTTGCCTGCTGTGAAGCCTTGAGAATTGTGATTGTACAGGTGCTTTGTTAGTAGATGAAAACTGGATGTTCACAGGCAGTCCACTTATATATGCCATGTATGTCCTGTATTTAATTGTAAATGGCAACATAATTTACATACATATTTGGCATCATATTTTAATGAAGACATGAAGTGTGAAGTGTGTGATACCCATTAACTCCCCTGGAAAATTACTTCACAAATCAAGTGAGAAGTAGAAGCTTATTTTCCCACAGATTTCTATTCAAGTGCAGTTATTTTTGCAGCCAGCATGGTTGCACCTTGGTTGCTAACTGCTGCGTTTGTGCTAATTCAAATGCTTTAATTTTTAAACCAATTTATAACCATATATAATGTGTTTGATTTAGTTAAACACATTGTATATTATACACATAGGATCAACAACTCCTGGGTGCCCTGATGTAAAATCACTTTTCTTAATGGACTTTGTTGTGGGAGAGTAAGTGGTTTACAAACTTCATTTGCCGGTTGGAAAAGGCCATTTAACAGCAGCATAAAGCAGCAAACCAATTCTTAAGATATCACAGACTCAAGATAATGAAGATTTCCTTTTGGAGAGTGTCGAGACACATACACAGCCACACACGGACGTGCAAACATGTTACTCACAATTTTAAATAAATGACACAAAGCATGGTATTATTTACACCCTTACAAACTGATGACATACAGTGATGATGAACTGTTAGTCATAAGACGCATCAGCTGATGTTCGTCTGTAGATGCTCTGTAGACAGCTATATGATTCATTGGAGCTGCTGTTAAGTGCAGACTCCATTTTGATGTGTGTGTTTTTACTTGAATTTGTTACCTCTTTAGGACCTTTTCTGTCAAACACTGACCTTGTCAGGACCAGTAGTCCTCATGGAGACCAAAACCTGGTCCTAATGAGGCAGAACCTTTATTTCTGAGGAACTGGTTAAGTTGAGGTGGAAGCTTTAAATTGTGGTTAGTTTAGTTATGGTTAGTCATTAACTGGTTATGTATAAGGTTAGGCATATCGCTTTGTTTGGGCTATCCAAATGAATGGAAGCCAGTGCTGTGTCCTAAGAAGCCTAGCTGTGCAAACCTGTGTGTGTGTACTGTATTTTAATCTTAGTGTGTGTTAATCTCAGTGCGTGTTTGTGTGTGCATATTAATCTGTGTGTGTAAATGCTTGTGTATCAGTAACCCGGTCAGTCCTGCAGCAGCAGCAAAGCATGCTGGGAGCAAGAGGGGGGCTGCCCCTCCCTCCCCTCCCCCTCTGTCTTTCTCTGCTCGCTGATTGGCTGCTCTCTCGCCCAGCTGACTGCTCTCTGTCAGACGGAGAGAGAGAGAGGGAGGGAGATGGAGGCGACAGCGATGGGGTGAGCTGCCATTTTCTCTTTCTTTTACTAACATCTCTTCATCCTTCATCCCTTCATCTGTTTTTGCTTCTGCTGTCTGTTGTTGAATGGATGAGGGAGAGAGGGAGACAGGGGAGAGGAGGGGAGAAGAGGGGAGGGGGCCCTGTCCTCCTTTCATTGTCTTCTCTCCATCTTCTCTGGTTTGTGGTTTAATTTATTCTGTTGTTTTTGATGGAGGGAGAGCACAAGAGAGGGGATAGAAAAAGATGAGGAGAGAAAAGAGGGGTAGAAAGACAGTGGTGGGGGAGGCAGGGATGATGGTGGAAGGAGAGAAGAGGGAAAGAAAATGGCTGCCTGGTGATAGAGGATGGAGACAGAGGGAGGAAGAAGAGAGGCTGCTGTTCTCTGCTGTCCGCTGCATCTGCCGCTGCTGCAAACTTTGTCTATTGTCTATTAAACAAATGTTACAGTTTAATTAGTGATTTTCTTTGATCATTTTGTAATTGATGAATTATTGATGACTTCAGATCAGACAAAATGTACTATCATTGTCACAGCGGAGTAGGTGTTACAGAAGTACAGTGTTACTGTAGTACACGGTAGGATTGTTGCAGTACATGGTTGTAATATCGCAGTACACTATAGTATTATCACAGTTTAGTATAGTATTACTGTAGTACATGATAGTATTACTACAGTACCGGGATGTTATTCCTGTGCTACAATATAGTTTTACTGCTGTACATTGTAGTATTACTCCAGTACACTGTCATGTTACTATAGTTCATCGTGGTATTACTGCCCTATTATTGTGGTAATGTAGCGTTACTGCACAGTAATGTAGCGTTACTGCACTGTAATGTAGTGTTACTGCACTGTAATGTAGCGTTACTGCACTGTAATGTAGCGTTACTGCACTGTAATGTAGCGTTACTGCACATTAGTATAGTTGTAGTATTAAGTCAGTACCACAGTACCAAATATTTTACCTCGAGTCATTTCCCAGGGGATGGTTAATCTTTGGTGCCTCAGTTTTATGAAGATTCAGAGAGCAATGATTTGATGATGAAAATTATTAGATGGCTCATGACACCTCAGTGTTTTATAATTCATTATAGAAGGATGCATTCACTTCCATTATGCATTCAAGGATGCATTCACTTCCACTCTTACAAATGCAACAACATATTCTTAAAGGAAATTTAAAAAAGTGACACAGTGTAGTTCTAATGGCATCATTTGCAACTGTATTCATTCAGCAGTCGTGTGGTGCATCTAGATATGAATGTGTTTTCCTATTCAAACTTTATGCGTCTGTATGGAAATAAATATTAAACGACTGCAAAATAATTGGCTGTCTCTGTGACCTGCTGTCAGAGAGGAGAGCGATCTGTTTTTTTTCTGTTTCTCCTCCAGCTGATAAGAATGATTGTTTTGTTTTTTTTAAAAGCCAAACTGTTTTAACTCCTGTTTCATGCATCTGTTAAAAAATATCAAGAACAAAAATACTGACGGAGACAGTTCTGTGTCTAGAAAGTGAGTGATGCTCTGTATTGATCAGCTGGTATTTGTATTGCTTATAGCTATCATTAACTATTAATAATACATTTAAGCAATATTTACCACTCTGCTACTTGTACATTCTTTTTCACATACTCTAGTTAACATTATTTTGTCTGTTTATGCCTGGGCATCAGCACAAGCCAGCAAACAACAAATAGATGGCTTCGTTTTTTAAATTTCCAGTTATTGATTTTTTTGTACCCCTATAGCCTGCACACAGCTGTCTTCCCAAATGTAAATATTCTGAAACTGTGTTTTCCTATGATGACCACTTTGTTGTGAAACTCCTCCCTAGCAGTCTGACATTTGCCTACTGTATGGTTTAAAATTTGATTTGCAGTGGATTCTTTACAAATTTTGTGGGCTTTTTTGAGATGGGTGTAATTCATCTTTAAACTTTGTAATAGTATGATTACAAAAAAACTTAAACAGCTGTTTAAACACAACGTATAACTTATATATATATATATAATATAACCATATGTAATATAACTTATTTGTTATATTATTTTTAAAAATCTAACTTAAATGTGTGAACAATTATTTTATTTTCTATATCAATAAATTTACTGATAACGTAATTTCTGACAATGTGCTTTAACCCCTCATAACAATCTTAGGTGCATTTGATATTCCACAGAAATAGGCAAAGTAAAACTGACCAAAATCCTCTAATGTGGCTGCAGTACATCTGCATGCTTTTCTGTGTATTCAACACTAGGGTGCACTTAGCCCCGTCGATACATAATCTATTTATTTTTGGTTTGGCTTTGACACTCCAGGGTGTTCCATTAAGCACTGAAGGCAAGTTTTACATGAATAATAAGGGAGTTAAAGAGAACAAACAATATATATTTTTCCCAAAACTACTTTTATTTTACTTTTAAAGAAAAAAATATTTCCATGAAATGCATTCGTGGTTTAATGTGTGATGTAAGTTAAATGTGTAAAAAATAAATTCAGTGAGCTCTATCTCTGTTGCCTTCAATGTTCAACTCTCTGTTGGAAATTATTATGTTCTTGAATGACTTGTATATGGAGCAAAGAAACCAGAAAATATTAACATTAAATTATAATAATAACACTAAATTGTTATAATAATACATACAACACTCAAAACCAATTAATTGATTATCATAATAGTTGGCGATTCATTTAGTAATGGATTAATCAAATAGTTGTTTCAGCCGTAATCTGTAGTAAAGTCAAGGCTCTGAGCTTGTGCGTGTTGTTTTATAGAGGTGGGGAATTACTTTGGTACTTAAAAATGTGTGAGAGGGTAATTTGTAACATGTGGTCTTTTTGTTAAAACACCCATTAACACCTGCACTGCCCGTGTTATGATGGCATGGCTCTAAACCAGTGGGATGTGCGTGAATATAGGCATCAGAGCAAGATTGTTGCTTTTTTGGAACTCATTTTTTATCTGCTCAGTTGTGTGCTAATGTGCAGTCGTGTTGAAATTTAGTCTGCCACAACTGTAAGACAATGGCTTCAGACATTCACCTTTGTGTAAACTACTTTCTCTTCATTACTGAGGCACTTCCTCATAGTGCTGCCTCTCTTCACTGCTCATCATATTAAAGTGAAATCTGACACTTCTCTTCCCCCAACATCAGCACATAGTGATGGGATAGTTTCTCGTGGCGAGTTGTTTTCTTATCCCAGAGTGTGGACTTGCAGACTCACACAGCATCAACCCGGAGAAAAATGTAGTGTGCAGAGTTGCTTTGTATGAAACCGAAAATACCACAGTGTGTACTGAACTGTGCTGAATGGAATGGAACAGAATTGTGCCATCCCGAGTGGGAATGAGGTCTTGACAGTGCAACAGTACTACAGCATCATACTGTCTGTGTTCCTCAGGTCAGCCGTGGCTTTTCCAACATGGCGGCAGCGTCTTATGATCAGCTGCTGAGGCAGGTGGAGGTTTTAAAGATGGAGAATTCTAACCTGAGACAGGAGTTACAGGACAACTCCAACCACCTGACCAAGCTGGAGACAGAGGCGTCCAACATGAAGGTCAGTGCTGATGGCTTATGTGGGGGGGGGGGTTGCTCAGCTGACTGGGAGAGACAAGTATGTCAGCTGACCATCTCACTCAGCTGATAGAGAGGCTTGCCTCAGCTATAAAAACTCTCTCTATGTAAACCTAATGTCTCTTTAGTTTAGAATGGATATGGTATCTTCCACCAATCACATGGTGCACTGACTTTCAGAATGAGCTGCTTCTTGTTGGTCAGAGTGAGGTGTCTGTGTGTGTGTGAAACATTCTTTGGTCTAACATAAAGGAATCAGGAAACCTGAGTGAGCAGTCTGTGTTTGTTTTCTTTGTGTTCATTTGTTAATTTTCTTTTCTTTTATTTTCATTCTTTTGTGGTGTTGTTGTGTTAGTTTTTGTGAACTTCCTGTTGTTGTCCTCCTTTCTTCTTTTTGTCTGTGATTCTTACTTGTCCTTTCATTGCAAACGCACCCTCACTTCCTGTTTCCCAATTCCTGTTTCCTATTTCCTGTTGTGTGGATGAGCAGCAAATAGAGTGTTGCTAGTTCCACCATGTCGCTGTTTGAGCGCTGTCATTTCATTGTGGTAAGTGACATAGAGAGAGAGAGAAAAGTGTTTATCAGTTTAATCTGTTTGTGTTTTGTTTTGTTGTTGTTTTAGGAAAACAAGGTTGTCTTACATACGAGACGTTAAAAGTATCTGTCCTCACATGTCACTGTGATGTCGCTCTGTACCATGTAGGAAGTGCTGAAGCAGTTGCAGGGAACCATAGAAGAAGAATCTGGAGATGGGTCTGGATCTCAGCTGGAGCTGATTGAGAGACTGAAAGGTAAAGACACACACATGTAGGTGTGCACAGATGTTTTTCTTAGGTCACTGCATAGACTTCCATTCATTTGGACAACATAACCAAAGCATTGTCATGAACTATAACTTAACCACAATTCAAATGTTAGCCCTAAACTTAACCAGTTCCTCAGAAATTATGTTCTGCTCATTTAGGACCAGGTTTTGGTCAGACAAAGTCAGTGTTTATGCCAGAGAAGGTCCTAAAGAGGTAACAAATGCATAGACACACACTCATTACATTTCACTGTGCTGTCCTTTCCTATCAGAGATGAGCCTGGACTCCTCAGGTTTTAAGCCCAGGTCCAGGCCTCCTTTTCCCCCCACATCTTCCTCCAGCTCTGCCTCCTCTGGCTCTGGGACTCCAGGAGCAGCCGGAGGCCCACCGACCACCTCGGCCTTCCCCAGGAGAGGGCTGCCGTCTGCGGGCAGAGACAGCCACGACCGCTGCCTGGAGGAGCTGGAGAAGGAGAGGTACTACTGAGGATGACTGAATATTACTGAGTAGCACTGAGAGTATGAATTAATTACCATTAATTATCATTATCACCAGGGGAAGCTGCAAGGAAACAGGACACACAATGCTACTGTGAAAACAATTTTAACAGAATACTTGTTTTGCCACCTGTTTGCTGCTGTTTCTTTGTTGAATATGACTGGATGTTGCTGTTGCCTATTCTGCCCTCCCCCTCCGTCCCTCCCTCCCTTCCTCCTTCCATGTGCTGTCTTTAATTGGCTGTTTCTCACTGACAGGTCCCTCTTATTGGCTGAGCTGGAGAAGGAAGAGAAGGAGAAGGACTGGTACTACGCTCAGCTACAGAATCTGACCAAAAGAATTGACAGTCTACCACTCACTGAGAATGTAAGAAACATACTGTACAGTTCCATGGTGCTCTTCTGCTGCTATAGCATGGTTGGCGTGAACTGTTTTGACCCGGTTTCTTTTGCAGTTCACGCTTCAGACAGACATGAGTCGACGACAGCTTGAGTTTGAGGCTCGTCAGATCCGCTCAGCGATGGAGGAACAACTGGGCTCCTGTCAGGAGATGGAGAGGAGAGCTCAGGTAACATCAGAGGTCAAACGGGTCAGAGGTCACTGAATAGCTTTGACTCCATGTGATCAACAATCTTTGTGTAATTGTGTGTGTGTGTGTTCAGGCCCGTGTGGCTCGCATCCAGCAGATAGAAAAAGACATCCTGAGACTGGGAGCCCGATTGCCTGGGCTCCTGTCAGGAGATGGAGAAGAGAGCTCAGGTAACATCAGAGGTCAAACGGGTCAGAGGTCACTGAATAGCTTTGACTCCATGTGATCAACAATCTTTGTGTAATTGTGTGTGTGTGTTCAGGCCCGTGTGGCTCGCATCCAGCAGATAGAAAAAGACATCCTGAGACTGGGAGCCCGATTGCAGGTGAGTTGAACTGTGGTCCTACTGTGACCATGTGACTCAGCTGATTGACAGGTCACTTTAAAGTGATAGTTCATGTTTTTTTTTTTAAGTTAATGGTTTCCCTCTGTCTCTCTGTAGGTGGAGGGATCTCAGGGGGCAAGCGAAAGCAGTGGATTGGTTGCAGCTCAGGTGAGCATTTGTGTGATATCCTGTTTTTTGACTTTGTGAATCTCTTTTGATCCCTTTTTTCCCCCTCAGAGTTCCAGCAGCCGATTGGAACACGAATCTGCCAATGAGACGAGTTACTCTGTGCCTCGACGAATCACCAGCCACCTTGGAACCAAGGTCAGGAATTTCCAACTGCCAACATGCCACTATATCTTCCCTGAGGAATGAGATTAGTGATAAATAACCTGTATAGTGTCTGCGTTTCCCCCATAGGTAGAGATGGTGTACAGTCTTCTGTCCATGTTGGGGACGCATGACAAAGATGATATGTCGCGGACGCTCCTCGCCATGTCAAGTTCACAAGACTCATGCATTGCCATGCGCCAGTCCGGCTGCCTTCCTCTACTCATTCAGCTGCTGCATGGAAACGACAAGGACTCACTGTTGCTAGGTAACCACATGGTTCCTCTGTGTCCCTGATTCTTTTTATTCCTTTGTTTCTTCATTTGTTCATATTCAGATATATCTTTCTGTTGGCCAGGTAACTCACGTGGCAGCAAGGAGGCCCGAGCACGAGCGTCGGCCGCGCTCCACAACATTGTCCACAGTCAGCCTGATGACAAGAGAGGGCGGCGTGAGATCAGAGTACTCCACCTACTGGAGCAGGTGCGTCATTACTGTGAGGCCTGCTGGAGCTGGCAGGAGAATCATGAGAGGAATATTGAGCAGGACGACAACCCCAGTAAGCGATGCCACACACCCACCAGCCAATCACAGAACAGCTGTCTTGTAAACACCATAAGGTTGCATTGACTCTAAAAACTTAGCAATTTTCAGCGTGAATACACCTTAAGTGTATGTGTGTTTGTGACAGTGCCATCTCCAGTGGAACATCAGATCTGTCCAGCTGTTTGTGTCCTCATGAAACTGTCTTTTGATGAAGAACATCGGCATGCCATGAACGAGCTGGGTGAGTGACCGCCTGAGACACACCACCTCCCTCACACACACAAAAACACTCTGACTCTCTCTCTCTCTTGCTCTATCTGTATGTCACTCGTCCCTGCAGGTGGTCTCCAGGCAGTGGCTGAGCTGCTGCAAGTTGACTGTGAGATGTTTGGGCTGAGCAGTGACCATTACAGTGTCACTCTTCGACGATATGCTGGCATGGCGCTCACCAACCTGACCTTCGGAGACGTGGCCAATAAGGTTTGGTCACATGTTAATCACATAATCTGCATTTTTTTTTTCAAGAAACATTTTTGCTGCGCCATTGTTTCTTCATGATGACATAACAGCACAGCTTAATCAGTACTCCTTATCATTAATCTCTAATGAGTAAACTTTTGTGACATCATTGTTTCCCATCAGGCCACACTGTGCTCCATGAAGGGCTGCATGAGAGCGATGGTGGCCCAGCTCAAATCTGAGAGTGAAGACCTGCAGCAGGTTTGTTACCATAACAAGCATCTGTCACCTGTTACCTGTTGGCCGTATGTGGTAGTAAACTAATCAGATGTATTTTCAGGTGATAGCAAGCGTTTTGAGGAACTTGTCTTGGCGTGCCGATGTCAACAGTAAGAAGACGTTGCGTGAGGTCGGCAGTGTACGAGCGCTGATGGGCTGTGCCCTCGAGGTGCAGAAGGTAAATGAATGTTTGTTGTGATGAATGTAGGTGTCTTCTAAGTGGGTTCTGGACCTCACTCTCACTGTCTCTCTTTTCTCTGCTCAGGAGTCGACGCTAAAGTCCGTACTGAGCGCGCTGTGGAACCTTTCCGCGCACTGCACTGAGAACAAGGCTGACATCTGTGCTGTGGAAGGTGCTCTGGCATTCCTGGTGGGAACTCTGATTCACCGCAGTCACACCAACACACTTGCCATTATCGAGAGTGGTGGAGGCATCTTGCGCAATGTATCAAGCCTCATCGCCACCAACGAGGCACACAGGTAAGGTAACCAACTAGAAGAACAGCTAGATATGATGGCACAGAATGGCACCAGCAAACCATAATGCTCTGCTCCCTCTGTGTCGTCTTACAGACAGATCCTCCGTGACCATGGCTGCCTGCCGACACTGCTGCAGCACCTGAAATCCCACAGTCTGACCATTGTATCCAATGCCTGTGGCACACTCTGGAACCTGTCGGCACGAGATGCCAAAGACCAGGAAACATTATGGGAGCTGGGTGCTGTGGGCATGTTGCGTAACCTCATCCACTCCCGCCACAAAATGATTGCCATGGGCAGTGCTGCTGCACTTCGCAACCTAATGGCCAACCGCCCGGCACGCTACAAGGATGCCAGTGTGGTGTCACCGGGCGCTGGCGCCCCATCACTGCACGCCCGCAAACAGAAGGCGTTATTTGAAGAGCTGGATGCGCAGCAGCTGTCAGAGACCTTTGACAACATTGACAACCTGAGCCCTAAGGCTGCACCCAGGAAGGGACGTGGCTGTAATGGAGCTGCAGCAGGAGGAAGTGCAACACGCCCATATGCCAATACACCAGTGCTCTCAAGCCCAAAGAATGGAGATGGATCGAAAAGGATGGGGGAGGACACTGTGTACCCTCGGCCGGTGTTCCCGCCCAGTGTTCGAGCGTCCAGTGATAGCCTTAACAGTGTGACGAGTGCTGACGGCTATGGGAACCGTGGAAAGACTAAACCGTCAGCAGAGCCATTCTACTCCTCGGATGAGAGCGGCACCAACAAGTGCTGTGTGTACAGAAAATACCCAGCTGACCTGGCCCACAAAATCCGCAGCGCTAACCACATGGCGGATGATGACGGCGCAGAGCTCGACACACCTATCAACTACAGTCTGAAGTACTCCGATGAACAACTGAACTCTGGGAGACAGAGTCCAAATCATCGTGGTGGCATAGAGAGTGATGATGATGATGGACAGGACGCTAGGCTGAGGAGAAGAAATGATGGTAGTGAATCAGCAACCAGCAGCAGTCGCATTGCATCTGTCCCACAACCACGCTATGTTGTCTCTGCAACATCCAACTACAGTGGTGAATCCACAACAGAGCAGCCTATCGACTACAGCCTGAAGTATGGTGCCGACGCCTCCCGCAAACCACTGTTCAAGTCTGAAGAAAACGCAACCAACTCCCTTGCACCCCCTCAGCCCACCGCCACAAATAAGCTCCGCCCAACTGCTCCTCCAGCCAACCGGGTGGTGCCAAAAAGCAACCAGGAGTCAACACAGACATACTGTGTGGAGGACACACCCATCTGTTTCTCCCGAGGCAGCTCTCTGTCATCACTTTCATCAGAGGAGGAAGAGGACGGTGAAATCATTGGAAGAAAGAGGAGAGGTGGAAGTGTCATTAGTGGCGTTGGTGGCAACGACTATCCAACCCTTCCTGTTAGCGAAAAAGATGCTCATGAGCAGCAACAGCAGCGGCAGCAGAAAGAAGCAGAGAGCCAAACCGCTGCTGCTCCATCAACACGGGGCAGACGAAGTCATCACCATCACCATGGCCATGCCCACCACCACCATCACCACCACCATGTGGCATCATCTTCTTCCGGAGCAAGGACTCCTAAAAGCCCGCCAGAGCAGCCGTATGCCCAAGAGACGCCGCTGATGTTTAGCCGCTGCACATCTGTCAGCTCATTGGACAGCTTCTCCACATCCTCCATTGCGAGCTCTGTACGCTCCAGCGAGCCATGCAGCGGCGTCCCAAGTGGCGTGGTGAGCCCCAGTGACCTGCCTGACAGCCCGGGACAGACCATGCCGCCAAGCCGGGCCAAGACTCCACCTCCACCCCCACCGATGCAGAAGAACAAGGAAGAGGACGCGGCCAAGAAGGATGAGGAAGAGAGCAGTGCTGACGTCTTATTGCACTTCGCTACCGAGAGCACACCACATGGCTTCTCCCGAGCATCTAGTCTGAGTGCACTCAGTCTGGATGAGCCGTACATTGTTGCAGAGATGAAGAAAAAGAAAGAGGAGGAGCAGGAGGAGGAGCAGGATGGGGACAAGGAGAAGAAAGAAGAGGGTTCAGCAAAACCCATCCTTGATGAATCAGATGATGACGATGACATTGAAATCCTGGAGGCGTGCATCAACATGGCCATGCCTAAGTCATCACGGAAACCAAAGAAACAGCAACAAGCAGTGCCACGGAAACCTAGTCAGCTTCCAGTCTACAAGCTTCTCCCTCCTCAAACGCGCACCCAATCACAGCAGAGGAAGGATTTACCACAGCTGCCGCCAGAGGAGGTACCAAGAGTCTATTGTGTGGAGGGAACCCCCCTCAACTTTTCCACCGCTACCTCCCTCAGTGACCTCACTATCGACTCTCCGCCCAATGAGGTGGCACCAGATGCTGTCATACCTGTGGTGCCACCTGCAGCCACCCAGAGGAGGCGCACTGAAGCTCCAGAGGGCGAGAATGGTGATGACATCCTCGCAGAGTGCATCAGTGCCGCCATGCCTAAAGCAAAACCCAGAAAACCTATCAGAGCGGCAGCAAACAACGAGCATCTCCAAACTCCCCCCCTCCCCTCTCCTCTTCCCCCCCCAGCCCCACCTCCTCTTGTCTCTCAGCAGCAGCAGCAAAAGAAGAAGCCAACGTCACCTGTGAAACCGATGCCCCAGCGGGCAGCATTCAATGTTGTCACGGCAGCAGCGACTAAAGCAAAACCAGGGTTTGCCTTTGACTCACCACGACACTACACCCCCATTGAAGGAACGCCGTGTTGCTTCTCGCGCAATGATTCATTGAGCTCTCTTGACTTTGATGAAGATGACTGTGGAGGCAGTGTTGAGAAGGATGGAGAGGAGAAGAAAGTAAAAGAAGAGGAAGGTAGGAAAAGGAAGCAGCAGACGGCCGCTGTTTTCCCACGAACAAAACCTGCGACCAATCAGATGGCATCGGATGAGAAGCAGAAGTTTGCCATTGAAGACACGCCCGTCTGCTTTTCCAGGAACTCCTCGCTGAGCTCGCTGAGTGACATCGACCAGGAGAACAACAATAAGGAGTTTGCACCGCCTATTCCTGAGCAACAAGAGGGAGGAAAAACTGCAACAAAGTCTCCTCCCCCTGCACAGACGGTGGATTCAAAACCACGCCCCCCTGCAGCTAGTGGCTATGCACCCAAAGCATTTCATGTGGAGGACACGCCTGTCTGCTTCTCCAGGAACTCCTCTCTGAGCTCACTCAGTATTGACTCCGAGGATGACCTTTTGCAGGAATGCATCAGCTCTGCTATGCCCAAGAAGAAGAAGAAAGCTGCAGCTGCAGCCGCAGCCACAACCACAACCACTGTGCCTGCCACCATCCCCACTCCACTTCCTGTTCCCAAAGCTGCTGACACCACTCTGGCTGAGGAGGAGCCTCCAGAGGCCCCAAGAAGCCCCGGCTCTCCTGACTCTGAGTCGTTTGACTGGAAGGCAATCCAAGAAGGTGCCAACTCCATTGTCAGCAGCCTGAATGCTGCTGCTGCTGCCTCGTCACTGTCCCGGCAACCATCATCAGACTCAGACTCTGTTCTCTCCCTCAAGTCTGTTGGCTCACCGTTCCACCTGCCTATTGCCAAAAACAATGCAGAGGAAGAAGAGGAGTTGGAGGAAAAGGAGGTGAAGCGAGGTGCAAGGATATTGAAGCCAGGCGAGCGCAGCACGCTGGAGGCGAAGAAAAAGGAGGAAGAAGACGAGGCAAAGGCAGTAAAAGGCGGGAAGAAAGTTTACAGGAGTCTGATAACAGGGAAGCCAAGGGTGGAGTCTTCCGCCAGGGGGCGGAGTAAACCCAGAGCAGCTGCTTCTGCCAAAGCTCCCGGCAGCAACGACGATAGAGGAGGGTCGTCTCGGGACTCCACACCATCTCGTTCCTCCTCAGCAGCCAATCAGAAAGGAGGGAAGCTGTCACAGCTACCACGTACAGCATCTCCAGGAAGTGCATCCTCATCATCAGCTTCAAGACCAGCCAAACAGAGTGCGGCACCTAGGAGTGGTGTTGGCGGCGGCATCCCGAGGAGTGAGTCTGCATCAAGAGTTGGAAGCTCCTCTGCACCAAAGAAGCAGAAGGCAGAGCCTGAGAAACCAACGCTTGTGCGACAGTCGACATTCATCAAAGAAGCACCTAGTCCAACGCTGAAGAGAAAGCTTGAAGAGTCGGCAGCTGCTGCTGCGGCGGCTGCATTGGAGTCACCGTCCAGTCCTGACACACCACTCCCTCCAATGACTCGGAGACACGATGTTAACCGCTCACACTCTGAGAGCCCCTCACGCCCACAGGAAGTGACATCATCACGGGTCAGCCGCACCGGCACTTGGAAGCGAGAAAACAGTAGTGGAGGAGGAGGAGGAGGAGCTGGCGGTAAGCACTCAACGTCATTGCCACGTGTTGGGACGTGGAAACGGACGGGAAGCTCATCATCAGTATTGTCGGCATCATCAGAATCCAGTGACAAGGGGAGGAGTGAGGAGGAGGGCGCTGTGAGGACGAAGGGCACGTGGAGGAAGGCAAAGAGTAATGCAGACTTTTCAACTGGACGCAACTTTATCGACAAATCAGAAGATGTGTGGGTTCGTCTGGAGGACTGTCCTGTCAACAACCCACGCTCCTCCTCTTCTTGTTCAGCTCGCTCCCCGACTGCTGCAAATGCCCCGCCCATCATTGATAGCCCTGCCCCATCCAAAATCCCATCCTCCTCTTCTTCCTCCTCCTCCAATCTCAACCTGCGGCGAAGCTGTGAGAGCCTGGATGACAAGACTCCTGAACGCCAACAGTCCCAAACGCAACAACCGCCACCGCAGCAGCGTGGTCAGCAGCGCAGTGGTGCAGTTGCAGCCAGAGTCAGCCCGTTTAATTACACACCAAGTCCCAGAAAGAGCAGCCTGGATGTCACCACCACCACGACCACAGCAACCAGCACGACATCATCATCAACCACACCCACACGACCTTCACTTATCCCCACCCCCGTCACAAAAAAACGGGAGCCGAAGGGTGGAGAGGGCGGTGCTGGTGCAGGCGGTGGCGGGGGCAGTGGCGGTGAGCGTGGCTCTTACATCGTAACATCAGTGTGAAGAACCTGGACTCCAAAAAAAAAAAAAACAAAAAAAAAAAAAAAAAAAAAAAAACCACACAGTGTAAATATGGAGTGAGAAATGTGTATAGGAAGTGAGTCTGTATTTAATTGCTAGCCCCGCCCCTCTCCTGTCATTGGCTGTTTTTACTTGTCAATCATGCTTCCTCAGCCAATGAGAGGAAACTTTCAAACACAGACTTTTTATGTTTTTATACCACTAAATTACATGTAGCGCTTAGCCCCACCCTCTCGTCTGTTTTCCTGCATGGCCCATCCCAAACCCCAAATGATGACAGTTACCGTTGTGACAATAAGATAACAGTTTGGTGATGATATTTAATGAACATGTCGAATGTAATGAGAGAAATCACATTAACATTGAAAGTGTTTTTTTTTTAACCTTCCAAGTAATTTTTTTTCCATTCTAATACAAGGACTTTTAGTCTGAAAGTCTTGTTTGTTGCTGAAAACTACCCACTCTGTGTTGCCTTGGAAATGAATAACACTGTAAAACATAAGTTATTGCTGTAAACCCGTTAAAGCACATGATGAAACAAAAAGGTTTTGCCAAAAAACTTAAGTTTTGATTTTCACTGTTTTTTCTTCTTTTTTTTTCTTGAAGAAAAAGGCAGAAGGTTTTTGGTGAAACGTTGAAACAATAAAATTCTTTAGGAGCAGACTGTTTGTTTTTGTTGTTTCCTTTTAAAGGATAAAGCATATGTTTTAATGTGTGTCCTTCACCTGACATGAGACTTTAAAGGATGCAGCTGATTAATTAAACGTCAGTCACGTCTGTTAATAGTATACTAGTATAAGTGTCCAAAGAACCCCTTGACTTTTCATTTTCTGTCACTAATCTCCAATATTCAGCTTTATTTTGAAAATGTGCTTTGTGTATCTCAGGCTTTTACTGTGAAAAGGAGAATTGGGTTTCAATTTTAAAATGAAAATGAAACATGCACATTCTGATTTCAATTATCAATGACCTGATCAAAACTCTGCTCGTGATAGAAATGGGAAATCAGGAGCTTTTTTTTTTGAAGGTTATGTCCATATGCTTTTATTTTTTTATGGGTGGCGAGCTGAGCTTTTAAGGTGAAACTTCCCCCTAGAACAGCGCCGCTTCCTTTCTCACCAGCTTTTATTTTGAAGGCGTATGTAGAGGCTGCTATCACACCAGTATCGATGTGTCGACCAACAGCAGGCGACTGTAACAACAGTCAACTAAAGATGGTTAGTAATCACTTGTATTATTTAGGTCGATGTAGTTTGACTTACCTAAGATACTGAATTATTAAAACGCCGGTTTTTACTTTTTCCTCTATAAGACATTTTATTTTGACAGAACGTGTGACGTATGACCACGTCCGGACAGTGCCCCGTCTCTCTCTGATCATGGACACGCAGAAGGTAAGACTGATCGATTACTGATCGATATCTGACCAGTTTACGGAGGGAAAGACGCATAGTAAATGTATGGAGAGAGAGAGCTGTCTGTCTGTCAGTCTCTCACTCGACCTTTTCCTTCTCTCCCCGGATGAATGAGTACCTTTTGAGTGGCGGATACTCTCTGTGTCAATATCAGGGTGAATATTTCGATCACTGATCATGAAGTTATTGTCATCTGCTCGCGTATCGCAATTCGACCCCTCTCTTGCTTATTGTTGATAAGTTAAATGATGGGGCAGGCGAAGGATCACGTGACAACAACATACCTATTAGACGTTTTCTGGTGTTGACCGGTGATGCCACAGACCGGAAATGTAAATACGATGTGTGTTCGGTAACAGATCAGGCGATATTATCACTGTGACTAGATTCATTGAATCGATATTCATATTGATTGTAAGGTAAATTCTGCTGATTAACTGTTATCTTTGTATTTTTGTTTTCTTTGGGAAACAGGAAGCTCTTCGTAGGATCATTAGCACATTAGCCAATAAAAATGAAGAGCTCCAGAACTTCCTGGAAACGGTTGACAACACGTTGGTGGGTCTCCAGGTGAGGGGGCGGAGCTTTGAGGGTCCGTGGTAAATTACCATAGTGCTGCGTTCCATTTACACTGGAGCTAGGAAGTCAGAACCGGAAATGATGTCACCACTCCGAGTTCACTGCATTCTAGTTGAGATGTTGGAAAATGCTAGCCATTTTTCACAATACGGGTTGCAAACGGGTTGTATGAGTATACATACGATGTAGCAATGTCAATGGTTAAAATATAAAAGTATTATCTGTACACATTATGTGTATGAGTATTATGTGACTGATATACTGTGAAAAAATTACAACAGAAGGGCTATTAACATTAAAAGTAACAGTGTTTGTTTGCCATATTTGTGTAAGGTAAACCCCATGACCTCGGAAATTCTGAGTTCAGACTGCCAATGGAAGGCAGCATAAAGCCCTGTTTCAGCTAAAGCTGTGTTTTCATTGAGTGCAATGGTTCGGTACGGTATATATTATTTGGGGTTTCCAATAGGAATAGTACCAAAATAACTGGCACCAACCCTTCCAGAGTAAAATGGTACGGTCGGGGAGAAGCTAGACTGGCTCCACCCACAACCGTCAGCTGACAAAAAAAAAATTAACTCCCTTGCGACCAGTGTTTTCTCAATGTCCGCAGTCTATTTTGGCACAAAGCATGATGTCTTGTTCTCACTCGAAATGCAAGCCAGACCTAGGGCTTTATCGTACCAAACTGTACCTTACTGGACCACACCTGAACTGTACCATGATGGAAAAAAAGCTTGTTTTTTTACTGTGACAAACAGCCACATTACAAGAAAAAATAATCCAGAATACTGCTTTTCCTCTATTGTTATCCATTGTTTACAGTGCTGAATTCTTTTTCTTCAGTTAATTTCTTGGTTGGCTACAATGTGTTGCACTGATATGAACGTCATGAAAATGAGGCTTTAAAAACTGAGGGTAAACTTTGTCCAATCAGAGGGAGTCATGTAAGGTGATGACAGACCTGGAGGAGGAGCTTGAGCTGCTGAGCTCCGCCCTCCACGAGAGAGGTGAGGAGCTGCGTGACATCATCAGAGAGGAAAAGCACCGAAAGGAGACGGAGCTTCAGGTGCGGAATTTGATGTTTCCTTGACTTTATTTTTTGTTTAACATTTTTTTTATTTCTTTGTTATTCATTTAAATTTATATTAATTTGAAAAATGAGTAAAGTTGATTTGAGATTAAATTATTAGTTTGTTCATATTAAAAATATTGTTGATTTAATGTTTTGTCTTATCAAAAAGATTTTCCAAAATAGATTTTAATTTTGAATTTATATATTTTTAATTTTTGTTGATTATTTTTCTGCGTGTGTTGTTTTTCAGAAGCAGCTGTCGGAGGGAAAGTTTGCTCTTCAGTCGTGTGAGCAGCTGCTGGAGTTTGCAAACCGAACGCTCGACATCACCACCGAAGAAGAATTCCTGACGGTTAGGAGAAGAAAAAAAAATCAAATACTGTAAACACACGTTCTAACATGAAAAAAGTTATTGCTCATAAATATTTTGTCTTTATTTTCAGGCTGCAAAACAAATCAAAGAACGGTTTGTATCACCTGTTAATCAATCACCTGACAAGTCAGTCAAATATAAATCAATATATGATGTCACCAGATATAATAACTATAATATTCTGTTTTTCTTTCTTGTAACATTTTTATTTGTTTTCTTTGTTTTGCTTCTAAAGTTCGGCTTTATTAATTAATGAATCACAGCTTTCATCATTTGCATGTTAATCCCACCCCTATTAACACAACCATGCCCGTAACATATTAACCCCGCCCCTAACCTACTAATCCTGCCCCTGAATGCTAACACGAACCGCCTTCAATCCAATTGGACCTGCCCCCCTCCTGTTGCTAGAGTAACGATGGCGCCAGCATTTCGGCTGACGACTCGTCCAGCTGTGTCCGAAAACATGACGCAGTTCACTGTCGACTTCAGTGTGGAGAGGGCGGGACTTCAGCGGCTGGAATTCCTGCCAGGTGAGTCATCACACACACATAATCACTAATCAATAATCAGTTCATTAGGTATAAGTCAGCTGTGATTGGTTGAAATCTCTCTCTCTCTCTTTTTTACAGTTCCCAGACCTCCAGAGATCGATGTCTCCAGATGTGTGATTTGTGACAACAACATCACTGTTGCCTGGCGACTGGCTGCTGAAGATGACAACGATGACCTCAATGGCCCAATCAAAAGCTACGAACTCGAATATCGTAAAACGAACCATGACAGTTCAGTCAGAGCCGCAGGAGAGGCATGCTGGGAAAAAATCTATGACATCAGAGATTCCCAGGTCACCATCTCAGGTGAGAGGCGTGAGCATGATGGCAGCATATTGATTAATAAGACTTACTAATGGTTAACTGATTGATCGGTTGTTTATTAATTTACTGAAGTGAATTATTTTAAAAGATCAAAGATGATGTTTTTCAGGTCTGAAGTTTGATTCCCGCTATATCATTTTTCGGGTGCGAGGAAAAAACAAAACGGCTGCTGGAGAATTCTCTGAGCCTGTCACCATGGAAACCAGAGGTGAATAAATGAATGAACAAATGAAGCAGGGGAAACATCACTGTAAAACCTCTTTAATCCTCTTTATTTGCAGCGTTTAACTTCGGCTTTGATGCCTCAACGGCTCATGCTGAGCTGAAGGTTCACGGTGACACAGTGACCTGGGAGCCTCAGCGGGTCAAGGGTCACGACCCCCGACTCAGAGCCAAAGACTGTAAGAATAGGTGAGGAGATGTTTAACTGATGATGTTGTCAGTGTATTTTTTTCAAATGAAAGCGAACGCTCAGGTCACATGATGTCATATTTTGTCCCTCTTCAGTCTCCTTACTGCGTCCTCTCCGACAAACTCAGGTAGAAACTATTGTTGACGACCGGTTGCTTGGCGACCACTGTTTCACCAATCACGTTCTCCATTCACCATCTCTCCTCCCATGCAGCACCCACGTCACTGCTGACATCATATCAGTGTCTATTTGACCAATAATATTTATTTAATCTTTATGTTTATGTTTGAGACCAATCTCGTTTTAAGTCTTTTTTTATTTTATTAGTATGAGGTTTTTATTTTAGCAAAATTAACAATGTTATTGCACAGAGATGTTTTAATTTGATCAAAGTCCATAAGTAAGGCTTATATTTTGAGAAAATGTGTCTCTTTCAGTAAATTGCTCAGGTTTTGTTGTATTCATTTTTTAATTCATGTTTTTCAGCTTCATGGCTTGATGTCATTGGCTTTTTCACCTCATTGTTTTTCTAATCATGTTTATTCCCTGGAATCATTTAAACTGGGTCTTCTGTTACGTTTACTCATTTAATTTGATAATATTTTACTTTGTTTGCAGCAGAAGTGCAACACCATCACCCAATAAGACGGCAGGAAACCGACCTGGTCGTGACAGATTCGCTGGAGAGTCATACACAGTGCTGGGTAAAATGTTTTAGTTTTAACAGAAAACAGAAAAGACTGAAGGCTTTTATTTTGAAAATATCACTATAGTTATTTTCTTTACTCACTCACTCGCGTTCCAATTTATCCTCTGGTACCTAATCCCAGCTGACATAGCAAGAGGCGGATTACACCCTGGACAGGTCACCAGTCCATCACAGGGCCACATAGAGACAGACAACCATCCACTCTCACATTCACACCTCAGGGCAATTTAAAGTGTCCAATTATCCTAATCCCCAAATCAGTGGGAGGAAATTGGAGAACCCGGAGAAAACCCACGCACACATGGGGAGAACATGCAAACTTCTATTTTCTTCACACTGAAAAAGATTCTCATCTCTCAGGTGACCAGGAGATGACTGGCGGCTGCCACTACTGGGAGCTCCGCCTCTTGGCTGACTGGAAGTCGTTCAGTGTGGGCGTGGCTTATCGGTCCAGCTTGGGCCGCTTTGACCAATTAGGAAAGAGCTCTGGTTCGTGGTGTCTTCACGCGAGCCAGTGGCTGCAGAACTCGTTAGCAGCCAAACACAACAACCGAGCGAAGGCGCTGGATTGGCTGCTGCCTCGGCGAATCGGAATATACTGCGATTACGACAATGGTATGAAGGAAATGTTTTTTTTTTTTTTAACAAATTTTATGATGTCATTATTTTATTTTTTTGTTTGTATTATTTGTAATTTCAGTTTTCTACCAGGGTTCAACGGTCTTCATATTTGTGTTTCAGGTGATTTATGTTTCATTGATGTTGACCAACGTCGTCTTCTCCACTCCTTCAAAACAAAGTTCAGCCAGCCGCTCGTCCCCGCCTTCACTGTGAGTACTTCACTAACGCTACTCTACTCTATATACTCTATAACACTGTATGTATTAGTACAGTAATTTTACAGAAACACTGCAGTACTGTTGACGCATTAGTACAGTAATCCTGTTATTACTGGATTAATACTACAATACCAATACAGAAGTACTTTATATTATCACAGTATTTGTCATGATCTGATATTATCACAATATTGCAAAATACTGGGAATTCGCAAAGTCTCACACAACAGCTCTAGTGAGAGTTGGCACCATCTTGTGAACTGAAATGTCAATAGATTTTTCTTTTTGCTAATCCTCCAAAAGTTTAATGTTTATTTGTAACATCAGTAAAAAAATATATGCAAACAAACCTATATATATATATATATATACATATATATATATACATATATATATGTATATATATATATGTATATATAATATATATATTTCCGTCCCATACAGTTCAGTATGTAGTGCAGTAACACTATAATCATACTACAGTACAGTAATACTTCTGTAATCCTACTGTACAACCACAAATACCAAAGTCATACTGCAGTAACTTTTACCACAGTAACTGTGTTGCAGGTTTGGTGCGGTGGAATCACCATAGCGACGGGTCTACAGGTGCCGAGCTTCATAGAAAGTTTCCTCTCCACCAGTCAGAGCCCAAGTGACCTGTCCCAGTAAACATTTCATATTGCAGTGATTAGCGTTTATTAATAAAATGTAACACATAGAAGTTATTTATCACAAAATGTTGTATTTGAAAAAATATGAATACATTTGAATATTAAGGAGTTTTATGAAAAATGTCATTGGTTGTTTTGGTATTTTTCATGTTGTTAGAGAACACATTTCTTTTAGATAATGATAAAATGTGACATAAAGAAGGTTATTTATCATTAGACATGAATTTAAAATATAAATAATGTTTGGAACTAATGGAACTTTTAAGAATGCTGTTGATTGTTTCTGCCTGCTTTTATTTTTAAAGTCTACATTTGAAGCCAGTTTTATAGTTAGAGCTTTTAATCTGAAGCATTTGTAATTGTTTTTTCCTTCCATTTATTGAATGAAACAGGAAGTCCTATATTTTGAAGTTTATAAATATGTGCACTTTATCGTTTATATGTTTAAGGCTTTATTTCTGAAAAACTTTATTCAAGAGAGTGATTTATTTGGAATGTGAGAGCAGAATGTCCAATTAAATAATTTTAATAAGCTGTGAAAAATAAACAAACAATATTAACATGTTTGTGCTGATGTATGTTTTTTATTTTATAATCTGTTAATATTTTATTTATTTAGGTGTGAAAAACATTTATATAGTAAAGTCAATAAAACAAACATGGGGGTGAGGAGGTTATTTTTCAATGGCAACAAAAATTTAAACAGTGAAATGGGTGGGGGAGGGGCTTGTTTCCATGACAACCAGACAACACAGGAAGAAAAGAGAAACTGGAAAAAGAAAGAAGAGCAGAGACGAAACGGAGAGAAGGGAAGAAGGAGAGGAAAGCAAAAGAAGAGAATTGGTAAACTCTTGATTTCCCATGATGCATCTGTTGTTTGTTGTGTTGGAAACATCTGGCTCGAGAAATAATAGGAATGACAACAATAAACAAACAAACAAACAAACAAACAAACAAGCATGGACGAAGTGATAATTCGACAATCTCTTTGAGCTTCTGAATGGTTGATGTCTGCTGCAGGTAGATGGCCTGTTTCCGTGGCAACCGGGAGGAATTCTATGGAGAAGTCCTCCTATTGGATGAGACCAAATTCCCACTGATGGCAGAACAAGGCATAAAGGTGAGTGAGCACTTCCTGTTTGTTTGCTCTCTCTCTCTCACACACACACACACACATCCATTGAATTGTGGTGTCGCTCACCCCGAATTTCTTTTTCTTTTCAGAAATCCTCAAAGGTGGCGGCCATCTTGAAGCAAGTGTTTTCTTACCTGAACGTGGTCGAGGTCGACTTCTTCGGTCTGAGATTCTGTGACGACAAACAGCAAACAGTGAGAAACAAAAAAATTTAATTTTTGGTTTTAATTACACAATTTTTTGTATTTTATTTAAAAATTTTTTTAAATAAAGTTTATTTTGAAACCCTTTTTGTTTCAGAACTGGTTGGATCCTTCAAAGACGCTTTCACAACATCGCAGCCTGCGTATGTTTCTCACTTCATGATCAGATGTCATTTAAACTGTTCACATTTTATTTTACATTTTATTCATCACCGGACACTAATTTAACTGTTAACATTTCTTTTCCGTCAGATTGTTTCGTTTATTGTTGGCAGACTTCATGATTTTATTCAAAACTATTTTATCCTTTTGACTGTTTTGTCTCAGTTGGGCCTCCATACATTTTTTACTTTGGTGTCAAATTTTACGCCGAGGATCCGACAAAGCTCAAAGATGAGACAACACGGTGACGTAACAAATGACTGACAATATAAATAATCGGTAAAAACAGTCACTGTCATCTGATATTAGACTGATTATGATGGATTGTTCACAGGCATCAGTTTTACCTGCAGCTTCGACAGGACGTTCGCCGAGGTCGCCTGCTTTGCCCCGCCCCCCTCAGACCGCGACTCTTTGCTCTGATGATGCAGGGTGATGTCGAATAAAAACTTAGCACTACATTTTTTTTTTAAAATGTTTCTTTGAGGTAGTTTGATTTTATTTGTGTGAGTTGTAACATCTGATTATAGTAAAAATAATTAAATTCAAAATATAAACACTATTTCAGTTTTGTTCAGTATGTTTTATTGATGTGATTCCTTTTTTCTTCTTCTTGTTTAATTTGACATTAGTGGAGCGAGGTGATTACTGTGCCACAGAAATGTTGGACCTAGATGAAAACCAGGAAATGCTGAACATCTACAGAACGTTGAGGTGGAAATATAGAGACATGCAAACAATTTTTACAACAATGATAAACAAATTTACTAACGCACTCTTTCTCTCTGTGTCTCATTGTGCAGCGGCGTCTCTCGTCCTCAAGCTCAGAATCTCTTCCTGTCTCTCTGCAGCTCTCTGCAGATGTATGGAGTCTCTCTGTTCAACGCTTATGTGAGATTCAAAAGTCATAATAATTATTATTATTAAACAACAACAACAACAGTTATTACAGTTACTGTCTGTCAATCAGAAATTTGTCAATAACCCGTTCACGAATCCTGTTTATCAATAATACATCAAATTACATAAATCAATGACTCTTTTGTGTCGTTACAAAAATTGTTGGTACGAACAAATCATTCAGTTTCATTGTGTCCTTTACAGATGTTAATTAGTTACTGATCTGTCATCACTCCTATGATTCTTTGCCAGGGGGAGAACCAGTCCGAGTACTTCCTGGGTCCAACTCCAGCGGGCGTGGTCATCTATAAGAACAAAGTGCTGGTGGGAAAATATTTGTGGTAGGAGTGAGACCTCCCGATTTTCTTTTACATACACTTTTAACAGCCTTGTCATGTAGCTCTTTAGTTTGGCCTGTGTTTGGAATAAATGTATACAAGTTACATCTGTAGTCCTTAGAATGTCCGAAAAGGAGATGGAATAAGTTTATTTAATCTCACTCCCTTCTTTCATATATACTATGTTTGAAATTATAATTGCTGTTTTACAAATTAAAAACATCTTAATTTAAATATGGTCTGTGATTCTACATCAAAACACCCATTTACTGACTTACATCCATTTATTTCAAGCTCTATGGTAAAAAAAAGGCACTTGATTCTGATTAATCATAGCAAATTCTGTATTGTATAAGTTATTTTTCTAATTGGCTGACAGGTTAGCGCTCTTGCCTTTGCAGCAAGAGGACCAGGTTTGCGACCTGGTCAGAACAAGGGCCATGGGTTAATTGGACAATTAGTTGTGAGTGTGAGAGTGAATGGTTTCTGTGTGGCCCAGCGATGGAGTGGTGACCTTTTGCCCTATGTCAGCTGGGATTAGCACCAGCGACCCTGTGACTCTCCTGCGATGAATAAATGAATGACAGCCGTAATATTGTAATATCAATGATTAATCAATGATTTCTATAGTATTTACATTATTAATTATTTATGTAAACAACGTGATTGCAAATGAAATGTTACTATACTGCAAATAAATAAATGAGTGTGCAGTGATCATATGATCATGTGACTCTTCTCCTCAGGCAGCGAATCACCAGACTTCGCTTTAAAAATTAGACGTTTGAGCTCAGAGTCGCCGGAAAACAAGTAAGTTCCCGTTGGCCCTCTGACGCTAATGCTAATGCTAAACACACTTACCCTAACCCCTTACCCTAACCTTAACTTTTAAAACTAAGTGCCTAACCCTAACATAAACCCAGTTCTGACACTAACCCTAAAAAGCCCTTTGAAGATGTGAGGGTAAGCCAAAATGTCCTCACTTTACAATAATGTCCTCACTCTGAATGGCTTATACGATTGTTGGTCCTCACAAAGCAACAAATATAAGAACACACACATTTGTGCAGCATAGACAAAAAAAGCATCCCCTAGCCCCTTATCCTAACCTTAATTATCAAAATTGATAGTGCCTAGCCTTAACCCTAACCCTAACCCTAAGTTAAACCCAATTCTAAACCTAAAACCAGGCCTTAACCCTGAAAAAGCCCTTTGAAGTTGTGGTCAAAATGTCCTCATAAAGATAGGCATTGTATATTTTTGGACCTCGCAAAGATATTAATACAAGTACACACACACACAGAGTAATAACAGGTGTATGCGTGTGTTTCAGGGCTCAGAGACGTCGTTTTTCTTTCACACGTCAGATTGTAAACGTTTGTGGAGAAGTTGTGTTGAACATCATGTTTTCTTCAGGTGACATGCACACACACACATGCACACACACACACACACACACACGTGCATGCACGCATGCACACACACACGCACGCACACACACACGTGCACGCACGCATGCACACACACACACACGTGCATGCACGCATGCACACGCATGCACACACACACACACGTGCACGCACGCATGCACACACACACACACGTGCACGCACGCATGCACACACACACACACGTGCATGCACGCATGCACGCATGCACACACACACACACGCATGCACACACATTAATCAACTCTTGGTTGTTTCAGGATGTCGGAGTCAAACTCTGTTACACACAAACTGAGACACGACAGGTAAATAAACACTTAAATTACTTTATTTGTTAATATGTTGAATCTTGGTTTAATTAAATCAAAAATAATTGTAATAAATATTTATTTTCTTGCTCTCTTTAATGAATACAGTCTTTGTTGTTTATTTTTTATTTGCAGCATTACTTATTCACCCGCTCTGGCTCTTCCTTGGCTCAATGTCAGCATTCGTCGAAATAAAAGTGTCAACAACAAAACAACAACAACAACAGCAGCAGCAGCAGATCTCTATATGGGACCTAAACCAACCAGTATGTACACTGTTGCTTTTTAGAATTATTGATCAACACCTTATGTTGTTTTTTGTTTGTAAACATGTTCATCTCTCCCAGTCAGTCACACAATAGAGAGTATCAACAGTAAACCAGTGAAGACACAGACAGTGCCACCTGCTGTTAACAGGTGAGAACATACGAATCATTATCTACTGACATTAAATTCACTGACTGTGGGGTTGTTAAGGCATCTAAATGTCATATTGTACCTGCAGGTCAGAGGGCGGAGCAGAGGAGGATCACGTGAACCCTACTGCACCATGGGAAAGCAGCAGCCCTGCCAGGTGAAACAGGAAGTTAGGTGTTTTATTGTTAACATAGTCATGTGACTCATTTAAAGCCTCATGATCACCTCACTGATCATCTGCTGAAAGTAAAAATGTAATTTGATTATTAAGTGAATGTAATCTGGCTTCAGGGGCCTGTTCAATCCAAGGTTTCCTCCTTCAACAAAAGAAGACAAAAATGGAAAATCACAGAGGTAAACTTACTAACGAACAAACAAACAAACTAACTCGAGCAAGTCATAAACTGACTAAGCATTTCTGTTTTTGTTTCAGGCGATGCAGAAGCCTCGATGGTGATCAACCAATCAGAGAGCAGAGGCGGAGGTGAGGGGTGTGGTCTAATGCATCATCTTAAGAAGGAAATGAAGCTTCAGTACAAAGTGATAAGTTAAGTTAAGAAAGTTGAAATTCATCTTATATTTAATTGAATTTCCTTTGTAGATCTCGTTCCCGGGGCAACACAAGCAGCGGCAGCGAATCAGAGAAGACAGCGAGTAACAGCGAGAGACGCAGAAGAAGAAAGAACCGGTGACATGACATTATTAGATATCGATATGTGTAACTTATGTAACCTACAGATGTCTCCATCTGTGTTCGTTTAGCATCAGTCGCCATGGAGACCACAGAACCTCCTTAGCTTTATCTATAAATTGGTGAAGTGGATGACCAGTGCTAATGCTAATACTAATGCTAATTCCTGTGAATAGATGATACTGTACACCAGTGCTACTGCTAACAATTGAACCTGGTGATACATATAGTAATTTTGGCAAATGCTAACGCTAATGCCTTTCTTTGTAGACGGAGTCCAGATGCACTTCTATGGCAACACATCGAGTAAGTGTGTGTGAGTGAGTGAGTTCTAAGATGCTAAGTTCCTTTATTGAATGTTTGCACGTTTAGATTTGTGTGGTGCTCCCCCTACAGGAGACTCTGAAACTGCACAGGACTCTCAGACTCTTACCTAATATTAAATACTGACCTAACATCACATGATTAGTTACTGCAGCAACATATTTATCAAAGAACTAAAGTAAATCTACAAAAGAGTCATACACTTTTCAATAGATACAAAATTTGAAGCAACAAATAAACAAATTCAGGTGAGGAATTCATTCATCGGTATGTGTGTGTGTGTGTGTGTGTTCGTACAGGAAGCAGCTGGTGGAGCCCAGTGTTTCACTCAGCAGACAGACAGAGGAAATACCTTTTATAGATGTGAGGTAAGGAATGAAGGAAGGAAATGAGGGAAGGGGGGGTAGGAAGGACAGACAAAGGGGACAGGAATTGAACTTGAATGTTTGTGTCCTACAGAGTGCCACAGGGGCCAGTCAGAGCGCGTCGTTCTCCGAGGAGGCGACGTCATTGTCAGTGGGCGTCAGCGTCAGACCTCTGGTGGGTGTCGGTCAAAAAAAAAAGGAAAAAAGAAAAAGATATTCAAAAAATGACACAGTGTGACAAATACATAGCAAAGACAATAGCAGTACTTAGGAGCAAAATAAAAGGATACAATATGAATACAAATAAATTCAATAAGTTAAAACATAAATAAACAGATAGGAGTAAGCCAGGGGTTACATCAGGACATAAAAAAGCAAAATATGTATTTATTAAAAAAAATATATATATATTTAAATGTGAGAACAAATCTACAGTCATTACAGCCTTCTGGTTTTAAAGATATTGTCTTTAGGTATAATTCAAACTCCTGTAAGAAAAAGATAAAAATGTTTATTTTTTCTTCATAAATCTGAAGTTTAAATATGAAACCAACAACACAGTATATTAAGGTTGATTACAAAATGGTCTCAAAATGTGTCTTTCAGTGATGTCATCAGCAAGTAATAAAAGCATCTCCTGTTTTCCAGCACAAAGGCGGAACTAGTTCCTCCTCTACCCGTGACCACGACAACAGACACTTCCTGCCATTTACCCACAAATCCCTGAAACTGCTGCCATCTTGTTTTTTTCTTTGTTTATTATTTCATATGAAAACGTAAAGTATTTTCTATTGCATTAACAAACCCAAATAATTTATAATCATTTTTGATGAAATGTGAAGAAAACTAACAATTAAACGTGTGTATATGTGAGCGACCTTCTGTTGGGTGATTAAAATTTTGCATTTTAAAAAGTCTCTGATCTGTTGCCATATAAAATAACATAAACGGTGTGTATGTGTCCATGTGATGGCCCGACGTGTCACGTGTCAAACCGCCTGAGACAATGACGTGCTTATTGCGCCCCCTTCAGGACACATGTTACAGGTGTGAACATTTAAGGTCTGACAGTATTAAAGTGACTGAACTTGTTATTTGCCACATTTGTGTTAAAGAACATACGACATACTGCTCTCTCTCTCTCTCACACACACACTGGTTTCCATGACTTCTGAGGACATTGCATTGACTTGCATTAATTTTCTGGAGACTTACTTTAACCTAAACCACAATGACTAGTGGCCTAACACTAACCGTGACCCTAACCCTAACCTCAGCCTAACTTTAACACATGTCTTCACCTTAAAATGTAATAATTCACATTGTGGGGACTTGGTTTTTGTCCCCATAAGGAAGACAAGTCCCCATAATGTGACGGTGTAAACAGATTTAGGTCCCCACAACACAAGGAATACCAGGCACACACACACACACACACACACTCCTCACACACCTATATTGAATTTGGAGTGCTTCACTTAAAACACTAATATTCCTGTTATCTGTTAAACAAACGTCTAAACATGTGACACACGCCTTAGCCCCGCCCCTCAGATCATCAGAGGTTCAATTAGAGACTTCAGTTTGTTTTGAACAAAACCTTTGAGCAGCAGCAGCAGCAGCAGAAGAAACTGACCACGTAATAATAATAAGAAGAAGACAAAGAAGAAGAGATGGAGGAGCTGTGCAGCATCAGTGGGCTGGATCCTCTCTGGGTGAGTCTCATATTCATGATTTGTGTGAAATTATCATTTAAAAAAAGACTTAAATCATCTGATTTAATCACTAAATTGATTGATTGAATAGATTCAATCTAATTAAATATTCTGCTGCATCAGTAACCTTTGAGTGCACGTGTTCAAGACTGAGCCTGATCCAGAATCCTGATCTAGACCCTTGATAAACCTTCAGGCAGCCTCTTCCTGTGATGTCACTAAATGTAACCAGGTGGTTTTTTTAAACACCTGCACAGCTGCCTCTGATTTGATGTGGAACCAGGAACCTGTGTGTGTGTGTGTGTGTTCTTGTAATTGAGTTCAGATCAACTGTGTAAGTGTGTGAGTGGACGCTGAGAAGAACTTGATGTGGACCTGAACTTTATGGACTTCATGGATTAAAGGGATTAAAGTGATACATTGTAACAAACTGTCAACTGATCTCCTCTTGGTCAACCAGGTCTTGTGTGTGAACTGGATTCTGTGGGACTCCGTGTCATGGTTGAAGAGGTGTTGCTAGTTCTGGACTTTGTTTTGGACTTTATTCCAGACTCTTTCCTGAACTTTATTCTGGACTTTTTTTTTCCTTGACTTTTTTTTGTTGGACCTTGTTAATTGGACTTTCTTAACCAATTCACATTTGATGATTGTACAACTTCAAACAAAGCCTGTCTGTATTGGTCTTAACTCTGTGTTTGTGTTTTCAGGACTGGAACCTGACCTGGTACACTTCCAAACCAGATCTGACCCAGTGTTTCCAGCACACTGTCCTGGTGTGGTTCCCCTGTGTTTACCTGTGGACCTGTTCTCCGTTTTACCTGCTGTATCTGCTGCTCCGCTCCCACCGAGGTCACATCCCACTGTCCAAACTCTGCTGCAGCAAGACGGTAAGAATCTGGTCTTGGATCAGGAATTAGAGATTACCCTGTCAATTAGTCCAATCTTAGTCTAAGTTATTGAGTCTCTGTAGACTAATGTAGGTCATGTGGGTCTCCGTGGTCCCTGTTTTAGCTCCTCGGTCTCACTCTGGCCTCCTTTGGTCTGCTTGAGATGTTTTACTTTGTGGTGAAGAAAAATAATGAGATCCAGAAGCACCTGCTGATCCTGCTGGGTCCGATGATCCGGAGCCTCACGCTGGTACGTCATAATTCTATAAACAGGTACTGGTTACCAGGGTTACCTGGTGTCCATGATGATTATGGCACTGGTCATATTTAAGTCGTCCTCCTTCCTCCTCAGGTTCTGGCTGTTGTTATAATTCAGGTTGAAAGAATAAAGGGTCTTCGATCATCCGTTCTCCTCTTCCTCTTCTGGACTCTTCTGGTTCTCTGCTCCATTGTTCCTCTGAAGGTCAACATCGAGCATATTATTGATCAGGTACTAGTGATTGATCAGCATCAGTGATGGACCACAGGTCCACTTCTCAGCTCTGGTTTTGATCCCTGGTATTTAGACTTGGATGTAGTCCTGGTCCTGGATCATGTATTGTAACCCAGGGAATGAGACTAAAATGGGGTTTCTTGGCTGGAGGTCTGGACTGGACCTGAAAGTCTGGACAATCAGCTGAAGTAGTTCAACAGCTGATCAGGAGCTGCTGACACAGTGAATCTAATGTGGGTTAGTGTCTTTGTGACCTGACATGTCTTTCCACCTCATACCACCAGGTGTCCTCAGTGAGTTTCACACCTATTGAGCGTGCCTTCTTGTCTTAATAGATCAGGTTTTTATAGTTGATTTCATAAACATACTACTTTGTGTAATACTTACAGTTTTGCAAGTTCAATTCACCCAAATATCACCTTAGATAAATTCTAATAAATTTAAAGGTTTATTTCACTTTGTCTAATTGCTCCCTTTATTTACTCAAGCAACTTGTATCCTCCTGCAGGGACAATGTAAGGACCTCTAGGTTCTCTGTGAGAGGTTATGGTTACATAAATTTCAGGAAAACTGCTTTTGGTTAATGAGCCTTTTCAATTAGAGCAGTAAAAACCAATTCAGTTCCAGTTCATATTAGAGATTGTACGAGAAGTTCCAGCAGTTTTAAAATATCTCTGAAGATATGAAGCTAATCAGTGTGATCATTGACCCTTATATGTACAGAATTTTAGATATGACAGTTGTGTATTTGTAGATTTTTAATCAGTGTGATTTTTGTCTTACATGTTTGGTCTTGTACTGGACATATTGACAGTAGTGTCCTTACTGTCAGTAATGATTTAGTGTGTAATCTGTATTGACAGTGGTGCCTGTATTGTCTTAGCAGCAGTAGTAGTGTATGTATTGTCCACATTGTCCTGTTAAATAAACTAGACTAAACTATTAGGCCCAAACCCAATGACCATTTTTAACACAGTAATGCAAAGTTAATCCATAACCAGTTTAAAAGGTTTGTACATTTAATGCAGTTTTATGATGTGACACGAAGCTCAAAACTTCATGTCAGGCTTGACATGTTTTACATTTTTTATTTCTTTAATTGACTGTTTATATTTCTCTTCACAGAATTAATCCCATTGATCTCTTTATTTCAGTTTATTTCTTCACAGATGATCATTATCAACTATGGTTTTTCAGTAAAAGGTGTTTTTAGCCTTTTGGTTAAATTTTTAATCATGTACCATTTATTCCCACGTGCACCTTACGTACTGTACATGGCTGTATATTCTCAAGACAACACACTTGTGTTTCATCGAGATCATCAGAAAAAGATGAAAAATGAATAATTTCCAGAGCAGTTGACTCTTCTGCAGCACAGTCACTTGGTTGTTGGTTGGCGTTTTACAGCTGTTAACATCTGTAATGCTGCATTATTTGGCCTAACATGATGACATCACGTGTAAATGCGGTCAATCTTCTCTTTGAGGTGCAGAATTTCACAGCTTTGTGTCAAAAGTGACAGCAAAAAATGCTAATGATGATAATATTAACAGTAGTGTCACTGTCGGTGTTAATATTCGTGTTGATGTTAGTGAAAGTCTTAACAGTTATGCTAATAATAGTCTGAGACAATGAATGGTGTTAATAGTGTCACAGTTGCTGTTCATGTGATAATCTAATATAAAGTTATATTAGGGGTAATAAAACTGTATAAATTGTATATTGGCATGATAGAAATCTAATGAAAGAACATGTGGAGATTGTACTTGGCTTTTAATTCTTGACTTGCAATAAAACAAACAAATTTCTGTTTATCATCTTTTGAATCTTTGACTGTCGATGTTTCAGGGTTTTTCCTCAGACGCAGTTCGATTTGTGGCGTTTTTCATCTGTTTCTTTCTACAACTCGCTGAACTCGTCCTCTGCTGCTTCTCGGACCGCAGAACACTTTCTGACAACGCTGCCCACCTCCAGGTAAAACACGCACACCCAGATATACAGAGGCACAATCATGTTTAAACTGTTTTTCCATTTAGAAGAGATGTCCCGAAGAAGATGCCTCATTTCTGTCAAAGTTCCTCTTCTTCTGGTTCAGCAGGTATGATCTTTGTATCCATAACAACTGCTCTTGTGTTGCCATAGAAACAGATGATTAACCTATGAATCCATTTGTAAAAGGAACTCAGTTATTTCTCCTTTTTATAATATTAAATTAAGGAGATTAATTTTGAAATTTTAACTCAAAACATGTGTACATTGTTTTTAGAGACAAATTATTGGCACAAACTTTAAGATATTCAGTAAATTTAATATATATAATGTGATTAATGTTGTTTATGATAAAATAACAGCCGTATTTAAAGGGTCATTTTTTTTCTCATCCTCTCAGTTTGATGGTCAAGGGTTACAAGCGCCCCCTGCAGGCCACAGACTTGTGGTCTCTGCGGGACCAGGACTCTTCCAACCGGATCATGACGGACTTGGAGACTTTCTGGACTCAGAAGTGTAAACAGTTGCAGTACGACTCCTCACATTTGATCTTTAAAATACGGATGTCCAAAATTAATATGTTGCGATGTCGGTGGGGATAAATACACGCAAACACACACAGCCAGTGATTAATGACCGCTTTGACATGCTCTGCAGAAAGGAGGCCACCGATTCTGTTTTATCCCAGTCCTGGTCCTGGTCCTGTTCTCGGTCTCGGTCAGGCAGTTTTGGAGGACCAACAGAAAAGACTCACCTGTTAAAGAAGAGCAGGAATGGACAGGGCTACAGTCTCTACCTCTTACATGCTCTGGGGTGGAGCTTTGGCCTGTACTTCCTGTTTGGGACTCTGTGTCTCCTCCTCCATGACGCCTTCATGTTTGCTGTGCCCCAGGTGCTCAGGTGAGTCCGAGGTCAAAGGTCAGTCAGAAGATCTCAGCTCAAAGGTTTAAAGTCAGTCAGGTTATACAGTATAAGGCTTTTTCTGTGAAGCAAGTTAAACTGATTAACTGTAGAAATGCTGACACCTGCTGGGGAATTTCACATAGTGACAGAAATCATCATTAGCCAAATAAATGCTGAGTCATTAAAGTGAGGATATTGCTGAGTCAGTCTGATGAGCATGTGAAGAATTGATGTCACATCGTTTGAGACACCAAGTTGATTTTTGTTTAGTGTTGCTGCAGCTGTTTACGTTGTGTGTTTGTTGTTGACAGTAGCCGGAGCTGCTTGTTTTGTTTGTTTGTTGTCAGTGCTCTCCTGGTCTTCATGCGGGACGAGGACGCAGCGGTGTGGAAAGGCTTCATGTTCGCCGCGCTGCTCTTCCTCTTGTCGTGTCTTCAGTCTGTTCTTAATCATCAGTACATGTTTCACTGTTTCACCGTGGGAATGCGGCTGAAGACGGCGCTGATGGGACTCATCTACAGGAAGGTGATGCACGCACACACCTTTTTCTTCAGATTTAGCACTGACTTCCATTCATTTGGATATCTAAAAATAAAGCATTATCCCTAAATTTAACCATAACCACAGTTCAAATCTTAGTCATAAACTCAACCAGTTCCTCAGAAATGAGGTACTGCCTCATTAGGACCAGGTTTTCCAAGAGGACTACTCCTCCTGACAAGGTCCTAAAGAGGTAACACATATAAGCACACGGTAAGTAACAAGTCAATAAAATTCTAAACAAAGTTGGTAACATTGAAAATACCTTTGTCAGAGTTGTTAATAATAAAGTTGTCTGTGTTTGAATGTCAGACTCTCGTGATGAGCAGCGCAGCGCGGAGACACTTCACCTTGGGAGAAATCGTGAATCTGGTTTCAGCCGACACTCAGAAGCTGATGGACTTTGTCGTTTATTTTAACAGCGTGTGGATCTCTCCCATCGAGATTGCACTCTGCTTCTACTTCCTGTGGCAGGTCAACATCAACACAGAGAAACACGTGAACATTAATAAATGAAACAAATATGACCTGATGCATGAATGTTTGATCGACAGCTTCTCGGTCCAGCGGCTCTTGCTGGGATCACTGCTGTCGTCCTGATCTTCCCTCTCAATGCTGTTCTGGCTAAGATGAGAGGCAAGCTGCAGGTGAGAACATTTGTTTTTTATTTTAATATCCATACAGGAATGGGTTTTTAAGCGTTTGTTTCCCGTGCTGAACATCCTCATTCACTCAGGAGGTTCAGATGAAGTGCATGGACGGTCGAATCAAACTGATGAGCGAGATCTTGAGTGGTGTGAAGATCCTGAAGTTTTATGCCTGGGAGGAAGCTTTCCTGCGGAGAGTTGGCGTCCTGAGAGACGGAGAACTGAGTGCTCTGAAGAAATCTCAGATCCTTTACTCCATCTCTCTGGCTTCGTTTAACTCCTCCTCCTTTCTGGTGAGTCCGACTCACCTGTGGTCACACAACTCTGAGGTCTTGGTTAATTTTTGTCCAAACTGTGTGATGTTTGCTGTTTTGAATTCTCTGCCGCCTCTCTCGTCTCAGATCGCCCTGTCAGTGTTCAGCGTCTACGTGCTGTTTGACAAGCGAAACGTTCTGGACGCTCAGAAAATCTTTGTGTCTGTTGCTCTCATCAACATCCTGAAAACTCCTCTGAGTCAGCTTCCTTTTGCCATGAACACGACAATGCAGGCAAGTCACCGACCGACACTGCGGCTGCAGTCACCTGACTCCTAGCCCACCTAGTGCTGAGATCAGATATTTTTGTCTTTCACGATGGTCACGATGTCAGATTATCAATCACAGGCACAGATTCTTGCCACATCTTGTTGGCGGGATTAACAACACAACCAATATGACCGCGACCAATCATTGTTCACCACACTGCGCGAGTTCATGGGTCATTGGGGAGGCAGGGCAAGGAGTTGTCCACGTCCAGGAGCACATCGTGGGCAGGAAAATAGTAAAATTCTAAGATGCTAGACGTGTCGTCAGGGTGTCATGGAGCGTCCCAGATGCCAAATCTCTGCTCTTCAGTTGTGCTACACCTCACATTCATTCATTGTTCCCAGCATTCACAATTGGGTCTGACAAATTGCTTAAAAATCAGCTTGAATTCATTAAATCTGATCCTGGCATAACCCAAACCCTTCTGACACGGCACCTTCAACAGTCAAAAGCCACATTTCCACCGAGTAGAATGGATCGGTTCAGTGCGGTACATTTTTTTTTTTTTTTTTTTTTTTGCATTTCCATTAAGAATAATACCAAAATAACCAGCCCCTACTCTTCCATTCTTTGGCACCCTTCTCATTAGGGGAACCGGAGTAAAATGGTACGTTAAGGTCAGGGTGGAGACTAGACTGATGCCACCCACGACAGTCAGCTGATTGGGTGACAGAAAAACATCACTCCCTTGTGACCGGTGTTTCTTAAACACCCGCTGTCTAATCTCATACAAATCTTGACATCTTGTTGTGACAAACACCTACTGAATGCCCTACATTGTTGTCTGTTGTACTGTTCTCATTTGAAACGCAAGCCTGACCCAGCGCTTAACCATCCCAGACCGTCCCATACTGTACCAAACTGAAGCGTGCTATGATGGAAACACAACTATAGTCAAGTAATCCCTAAATCAATCTTATAGTCCAACCCTCAGCTATCTATGTCACCATGTCCGCTCGTGTTAAATCTCTGTTAAATGTTTCTAGATTAACCTGCTGATGACGATAGTGACTGGAAAATTCATCATTTTCATATTTCTTTTTTTTTTTTTCCCCTGAAACAGTTTTGAATCATTGTATATTAATGTTGTCGTTGTAAATCAGGCCATCATCTCTCTCAGACGTCTGACAAACTTCCTGTGTCAAGATGAACTGCAGCCCGACAACGTGGAGAAACTTCCTCACGGCACAGGTATGACATCCAGCAGTTCTGTTATAGGCTCCACCTCCGCGTTAGATAACGTAAAACCGCGTTCTTTCCTCAGGAGGAAATGCCATTGTGATTGAGGGCGGGGCCTTCTCCTGGTCACATGACGATTCTCCGTGTCTGCAGAGCATCAATGTGAAGGTGAAGACAGGTTCGCTGGTCGCTGTGGTCGGACACGTCGGCTCAGGGAAGTCCTCCCTGCTGTCGGCCATGTTGGGAGAGATGGAGAGGAGGTGTGGCTTTGTCTCTGTCAAGGTGACGACAGTGTTTTTATAATATTCATATCGTCTCACTTCAAATTGAATTGATAAGAGTGAATGTCCAAAAAAAAGTTTCCATTTAATTATATTAAAGTTTAAAAGTAGAATTTGTTTGTTCTTTTATGTTCTGCTTTTTCTTTAAGGTATATGTAACATTTCTGCAGTGAAATATCTTAATATCCTTAGTTGTGTATTTGCATTAGCCAAAATGTTTCTTTACCTATTTCTGTCACAATGTCTTGGGGGGGGAAAAGCAGCAACAGAGTGTGGAAGTAAATATTATATTTTGTTTGTGTGTCTGTCTCAGCTCACTGCTGTTAGCTTTGCAGGAACTTTAACCATAATACACAAATGCACAACAATTCCCATAATCCCCTAGTGGCAGAAATATGACATAGTGTGCCTTTTTAAAATCATGCATGCCCAACAATGTTTTAGCTTTAAATTAACAAACATATTTAATAAGCAACATTGTTTCACACCTGGTTGGGGGTGGGTGGGTCAGGGTTCAGTGGGCTACGCCCCCCAGCAGGCCTGGGTCCAGAACGCCTCTGTGAGGGACAACATTGTGTTTGGTGGAGAGAGGATGGAGAGCTGGTACCATCGTGTGCTGGAGGCCTGCGCTCTGCTGCCAGACCTGGACCTGCTGCCCGCCGGGGACGCCACGGAGATCGGTGAGAAGGTACCGTCACGGCCTCCACAACACCACCAGGGGTCAGGGGTCAGGGGTTATGAGGAGTTTAGATCTTGTCACTGAAAGGCAGATATTTCAACATCGACTGATGGCGTTTGATGTTGTAGTTTACAGGTGATGTGTTTACTGACTACAGGGTCTGAATCTGTCCGGAGGGCAGAAGCAGAGGGTCAGTCTGGCCCGGGCCGTCTACAGGAAGTCAGATGTCTACTTGTTGGACGACCCTCTGTCGGCTGTCGACGCACATGTGGGACAACACATTTTTGATCGAATCATCGGACCCAGAGGACTCCTCAAAGACAAGGTCAGCTCGCGACAGGGTTGGGAGTCGTTTACTCTCTGTTGTTTTAATTTAGATTTTAGAACAACTGTCTTAATCCCACACTGTTCCTGTGATGTTTTTATTAATCCCTAGAGGAAACTTCCTCTTTGAATTTTAACATATCCTCAATTAGAAACTAGGAGCACTCCAATGAATTTAAGTAATTAATATTGATAAATAGTAGATGCTGAGTTTCAGTGAATAAATCACATTAGGAATCATGTAACATTCCCCCACTGTGTTTCTCTGAACAGAAAAATGGAAATGGCAAGAGGTGGTTTGTGTGGACTGATGGAGAAACTAGAACATACCTCGACTTATTACTGCAATAATAAATGAGGCAGCAACAAAATGTAACCTTGTATTAATAGCTATTGTAACTCCCAATACTCACTTTACAGCAGTAGATGGAACCACAAATAAATCGACATTCTCTTTTCCGAATTTTTGACATTGCTTTTTTTTGTCTGTTGAACTAGTGTGTTGTTTGTGTTTTTTTTTGTTTTGTTTTGTTTTTTTCTCCAGACACGGGTGCTGGTGACCCATGGCCTTGCCTTCCTGTCTAAAGCCGACATGGTTGTTGTGATGGAGGACGGTCACGTCTCTGAGATTGGGTCCTACACGGAGCTGATGGACCGAAAAGGAGCCTTCGCTAAGTTGATTCAAAGCTTCAGTGGGAACCGTCGCAGAGAAAACCCCGCCCTCCAAGACAAGAGTAAGGCTCCGCCCACATGTATGTGGAGACGGCAGGTGTGAAACTCCGCCTCCTGTCCACTTCCATTCTGTGAGAAGGAAGGGTCAAGTAAAACTTTCAAAGCAGTGTGCAGTGTGTTTTGGCAAATTTTGCCCTGTGATGTCACTTGGCTGTAAATTTCTTAAAGACTGAAGAAATGTTGAGAAATATTGATTGATGTTTCCTAAACCTGGAAATGATGATGATCTCAAATGTCTTGTTTTTGTCCACCAACCAAAATGTTTCATTTACAATTGTTTCTTTGGTTTTTGGGCTCAATAAACCAGAAAATATTCACATTTAAGAAGCCAAAACAGCGGAAAGCAGAAAAGAGGTAAAACCAAATAATCGATTATCAAATTAGTTGACAGTTCATTTAATAATTGATTAATCGAAGTGAGGGATAATGCTTTGTTTAGGCTTTCCAAATGAATGGAAGTCAGCAGTGTTCCGAGAAGTATAGGTGCACAAATCTGTGTGTGTTCAAGGTATAACTCATGTTTTGGGGACCTAAATCTGTTTACAGTCACATTATGGGGACGAAAACCAAGTCCCCCTAAGGTCAATATATATACTGACATGTTGTATGGTTTGGGTTACAGTTAAACCAGTAGTAGTTATGGTTAAGGTTGGACTGAGTCTCCAGGAAATTAATGTAAGTCAATTTAATGTCCTATGAAGTCATGGAAACCAGACTGTGTGTGTGTGCAGGCAGCAGAAAGGCCGTGTCTCGTCTCAGTTTCACAGATTTCGATCTCTCTCAGGAGCAGCTGATCAGGTACATGCTAAACTGGCATTTTAAAGGTTCATATTTTAATAATAATAATAGTGATGATTATGTGTGTGTGTGTGTGTGTGTTGCAGCTGTGACATGGGCAGTGCCAGTGTCCAGCAGATGAACGATGTCGATCAGGATCTGGACGTTGACGACGTCGGTAAACTGACAGAAGCTGACAAAGCGCACACAGGGAGGGTGTGTCCTGTTTTCATAACATTTGTATCTCTTCTGAACATGTTGGCACTAACCCCTGACCTCTGACCCTGGCCTGTCTGCTTGGCCTGTGCTGGACAAAGACACTGAAAAGGGTTTTCAGACTCGACAGTTTTATTATTTGTTTCATTAAACTAAATACAAACTGGTTGAATTAAATAACTTTACCCACCATCTCACTTGTGAGCAATCATGTCAACCATTATTTATTATAAAGACTGTCACAGTTACTACTCATAGTTGCATTATCATAATGATTTTTTTTTTATTGACAATTTTTTTTATTTACAATTACAAGGTGACAAAGTTACAAACAAGTTTTACTGCTGTTAACGGATGTCACTTTTTCTAAAAGTCAAGTTTTATGTGACACGCCATGCCTTTGACAATAACAGTTTTTTTTTTAAGTTTGAATTTCACCTTTTTTTAAATTTCGTATGTTCTAACGTGGATTTACACTGAGAACAAAAAATATGTTCATCGTACGCCTGTGAGATTAACAGCGCCCTCTTTCTGTCGCCAGGTTAAGCTGCAGATGTACAGAGAGTACTTCAGGACCATTGGCCTGACCTTCATCATGACCATCATCTTCCTCTGTGCCTTCCAGCAGGCTGCATCATTGGCCTACAACTACTGGCTGAGCCTCTGGGCTGATGAGATACCCGTCAACGGCACACAGAGCAGCCACGGACTGAAACTGAGCGTGTTCGCGGCGCTGGGGTTCACTCAGGGTCAGATGTAGCTTCATGTTGCTAGCTTCACATTGTCTGTGTGAACGCATGTGTGCGCACTCGGTGACTTTTGTCAAAGGTAGAACTGGAACACATCAGCCTAAATTGTCTTCTCGTGGTCCCTTCCTTGTGTTTCAGCGATGGCCATGTTTGGAACAACGCTCGCCATCGCCCTGGGTGGCATTGTAGCTTCACGTCACCTTCATGCTGATCTTCTCCACAGTGTCCTGCACTCACCCATGTCCTTCTTCGAGGTCACGCCGAGTGGAAACCTCCTTAATCGCTTTTCCAAAGAGATTGATGCGATCGACTGCATGATTCCTGACGGGCTGAAGATGATGCTGGGCTACCTGTTCAAGCTGCTGGAAATCTGCATTATTGTGTTATTGGCCACGCCCTTCACAGGACTGGTGCTCCTCCCCCTTGCCTGTGTGTACATCTTCATCCAGGTAAAGGTCTCCCTTGAACATCACCACCTCTGGGCTTCAAGTGTTTTTGATAGTTATATTCTTTGGTCTCCAGAGTTTCTATGTGGCGTCGTCGTGTCAGCTGCGGCGTCTGGAGGCGGTGAGTCGTTCGCCGATTTACAGCCACTTTAGTGAGACGGTGCAAGGTGCAGTTGTTATCCGGGCCTTCGGCGAACAGCAACGCTTCATCCTGGAGTCCCACCTTCGCATCGACAACAACCAAGAGGCGTACTTTCCTCGCTTTGTGGCCACAAGGTTTATTTGAACTCCATGAAATATGTATCCATAAAAATATGTTCAAAAAAAAAGTGTTAAAACTGTGGTGCTTGATTTTGGTCTGTTACACTCGAACCATTGTCAAATGAGTTCACACAATCTCGCGCGTCAGCTGGTGACTGTCCTGCACACAGGAAGTCATTTGCTTTATGTCAATGCAGTGAGCTACTAAATCGAGACGACTGCAAACAAATTCGAGACGACTGGAAAAACAAAGAAGTGTCTGATAAGTTTTAGTAGTGAATTCCACTTGCCAAAAAAACTTGACAAGTGGATAAACAGTTCTTGTCCCGTGTCCCGTTCACAAAGTTGACCAAATGTTTTCATGATTTCTGCTGCTTTTCTTAGGTGGCTTGCGGTGAATCTGGAGTTTTTGGGGAATCTACTGGTTTTGGCTGCAGCAATCTTTTCTGTGCTCGGCCGTGAAGAACTGAGTCCCGGCATCGTGGGTTTGGCAGTTTCACAGTCTCTCCAGGTTCAGAACGGTTTCTTTTACCATCTTTTAGACCAAGAACACCCTGAAATGGTGGAGTGGAGTGTTAGCTTGTTTATGTTGTCACTCACATTTACATGCTGTTTGTTGATGTGATCTGTGGAAGTGGTGGTGATATCAGATTAAATTCTAACCCTAATGCTAAAAATTTACTAATGTAAAGTCATCGTTCTGAAGAAACAACAATTTTTTTTTTCTCAGTTGTATCCTCTCAAATATTGATTATATATAATAGTACATCCAAATAAAGAAGAGACAAATCTTGACTAGTTTCAGTACAAAAAATGCATGGTTAAATTATGATTTATGACCAAGTAGAATGTTTACAGATGATCTTAAGCAAAATAACAAACATATAAATGAACAATACAAAAAAACTAAATCCCAAAGTGTCAGATTAGTGATGCTGCGTTTCCTGTTTGTGTTGGGCAGGTCACTGGAATCCTGAGCTGGATTGTTCGCTCCTGGACTGACGTGGAAAACAACATTGTTTCTGTGGAGCGTGTGAAAGAGTACGACAACACACCTAAAGAGGTTTGCAGCTTCACTATGGGACGCCATTAAAGTTCTGCCACTTTAGAAACTTGAAATAAAGATGAGGAAATGAGGAATTAGAAAAGAGCTGAAAGGACAGACTTGCTGTGAGACTGCAGTACCACAGAGTGAGACAGAGAGCAGGAGCTAAACCAGTTTTGTGTTGGTGTACAGTGCAAACAGGATAGTGACCGTGTTGCCTCTCGACAAGTTTGTTGATCAAGTGCTTAGGACTCAAAGAGTGTTTAGGACAATATAATGTACAAACAGCGATGTTCTGTTGCTTTGGTCCCCACCAAACTGTGTGATGCAGGAAAAAGTGTTTTTATTTGCTTATAACTAACATTCAAGATGCAGCTGTGAATCTTTGTCATCGCCCTCCTCACTTCATCTCTTTATCCCCAGGCAGCATGGACCGTCCAGGGCAGTTTTCTGCCAGAGTCCTGGCCGACCACAGGAACCATCCAGTTTGAGGATTATGGGTTACAGTACCGTAAAGGACTGGACTGGGCCTTGAAGGACATTTCCATCAATATCCAGAGCAGAGAGAAGGTCCGCAAAGATTCCAGTCTCATGTGTACTACAATACTTATTTATTGATGAAATTCATTGTTTGTCAGGTGGGCCTTGTTGGGAGAACGGGAGCTGGAAAGTCATCGCTCGCTTTAGGAATCTTCAGGATTTTGGAAGCAGCAAAGGGACGAATCTTCATTGATGGAGTCAACATCGCAGATATTGGCCTTCATGACCTCAGATCCAGAATCACCATCATCCCTCAGGTCTGAACTCCAAATTACACAAGTTCACTTTCTGTCGTACTTCAATACTTTTTAGTCAATGTTATTTTTTTCAGAAGTCACGTCAAATTAAGCAGTTAAAAGTTCTGTATGTAACATTTAGGAGGTTTTATTGGCAGTAATTTAATATATTGTTGTATGAGTGTATAATCACTGAAAAATAAAAACGGCTCAATTTCCATAGTTTTAGAATTAGCCTTTTATACTGTATGTACTTTATTTACAGACAGAACCTACATATTCTGGTTTACAAAGGCCAATAAAGTTCCTTGTTGTGCTTAGGAAAGGCAGTGTGCAAAAGAGTCCTCAATTTCCTTACAGTTTTTAATAATTTCAATATGTTTATTAAATCAGTTTTTTTTTTTTAACTGTACACAGAAAGTTTTCATTCAGGAGAAACTCAGTCCGAACAGTGCGGTGAAACAACAGCCGCATACGTGTGCTCTCTTACCTGGCTTTAATGTGACCTGTGACCTTTGTTTCAAGGACCCGGTGGTGTTTTCTGGTTCTCTGAGAATGAATCTGGATCCTTTCGATACCTGTTCAGACGACGAGCTGTGGAAAGCCCTGAAACTCGCTCACCTCAGCAGCTTTGTGTCAGAACTGCCGCAGAGACTTGACTATCAGTGTTGTGAAGGAGGAGAGAACCTCAGGTATGTAGATGCACCTACAGTGCACTGCTGCAAAATGTACCCTGATTTGGAACAGAGGGAGTTATAGAACCCTGACACAACAGCTGTGCACAGCCCACTGTTTACAAACTAAGTGGAAGTTACACTCCATAGAAAAACCAGCTTACACTTGCTCATTATCTACCACTTTATTCTCCATGTGAGGGTCACTGGGGAGCTGCAGACAATCCCAGCTGAATAGGGGAAAAAAGATGGGGTCACAACCTGGACAGGTCACCAGGGCAAACACAGACAAACCAACACTCACATCTACGGTTAATTTAGCGTCCAGTCAATCTCTGCATGCTTTTGGACTGTGGGAAGAACCTGGAATACGCACATGGGGAGAACATGCAAAAACCCCACTTGGGAAGGACTTCGGTCGAACCTCCTTGCTGTGAGGCAACATTGCTAGCCACTACCTTGCCGTGCGGCCCCCACCTGGCAGTGATGTCAACTGTGAATTCACTGCGTTCTACAACAGACGTGCAATTAACAGTAAAAGAAGCAGTGTTTATACGAGTGGCAGTCATCCTGGAATCCCACGTCGTGGTTGGTGAGTCGAAGTTCGCGACGATATTCCGACTTCCGACTACGACACGGCCCTACCGTTAATAGTGTCAATTTCTAGTTTCAGGTTTTCCTAAATAAAATGTATGTCAGGTTTGTCAATTATGTTTACAATTATTAAAAAAGAAGATAAAGTAGGCACATATGAGTGGACTCCAGGGTGACTGACCAGCGAGTGTCTGTTTGCAGGTGATGCCCGGTGTCTCAAACTGACACGGCATCAGTCAAATCTCAAAGATTGAAAATTTTATTGTGAAACACACAAGTGTCAGATGTGTGGATGGAGCTAATGATGATTGGTTAGAGGCGAGTGATCAGGCAGGTGTTTGAGATGTTGTGATGAACGCTGTAGAGAGGTCATGAGGTCATGGCGCTCTCATGTGTTGCTCTTCAGTCTTGGTCAGCGGCAGCTGCTGTGTTTGGCTCGAGCTCTGCTTAGGAAGACCAGGATCTTGGTCCTGGATGAAGCAACAGCAGCTGTGGACCTGAAGACTGACCAGCTGATCCAGTCCACCATCCGCACTCAGTTTGACGACTGTACAGTCCTCACCATCGCTCACCGCCTGAACACCATCATGGACTACACAAGGTACTGTCACTAGTGCTTCTCCTTCCTCCGACTCATCCCTGTGACTTGTCCCACTAGCTAATTCTTCTCTCTGACTATTGTCTCTGCCTTCTCTGAATCAGCTCAACAAACCACACAAGTCGGTGTCTCGGTTGAATTTTTCCTTGTGTAAAATATCTTAATCGTCGTCATATGAAACCATGAAATTGGAGTGCAATCCTTGGTGTGACCATAAAACTAAAAATAGGCAAATGCACATAAGTCACAGATGTTTACCTTGTGTTTAGTTGTGTACAAACATACCACGGGACAGTCATGGTTCTTTATCTCTGTGTTCAGTGTGTTAATGACACTGCCATAAACAAAACAGTTGTTTAGTCTATTTGTTCAAAGACGGAATGTCCAGGGAAAGAGGAGTCCTGAGGAATATTTGTTGCCGTCCTGACTCGTCCCCTTTTCTTGTCCTCTGCATGTTGCTCTCCTTCTCATGTATCTTTCTGACGTCTGACTTTTTGTTAGACATATGTTGTTTGTTAATTCATTTAACGACTACTTCGCATGTTCTTCACATCACACAGTCCTCTTGTCCACTAACTGATATGTCTCACTCGTGCATGTGTGTGTGTGTGTGTGTCTCCTGTCATCAGGGTCATTGTGATGGACAGAGGCTCCATCTCGGAGATGGACTCCCCTTCTCAGCTCATCACTCTTCAGGGTCACTTCTACCAAATGTGTCTTGAAGCTGGACTCGTCTGAAATCAGCTTTTTTTTTTTTTTTTTTAAAAAAGAAATGCATCATCCTGGAGACGTTCAGATCACATGGTTGCTGACACTTCTCTGCTCAGGATCTGGAACTTGTTGTTATTTGTACATCTGTATAAGATCAAGTAAAATCCACACAGGGGAACTGCAATCAGCTTGTGTCTTCAGCTTCATTCATTCATTGTCTACCATTTTATCCTCCACAGAGGGTCGCACCCTTTCACTCTCACATTCACACCCATGGTCAATACAGAGTGTCAAGTTAACGGTTTTTGGACAAACCGGAGAAAACCCGCATGCACACGGGGAGAACATACGGGGTCGTGAACCTTCTTGTTGTGCGGAAAGATTTGTTTAAGATATATACTGTATATCTCTCTCACTCCTGATAGATTAGATAGAGGGTCAGGGCTGGGTCATACCTGATGTGCTCCCCCTCTGCAGGGAGCAGCTTCACACGCCCACAGTTCTGTTCGTACTAAACGATGGCCCACGTCAGTCCTAGCATTCCACACACGTGTACTCCATCTCGAGTTCAATTGCAGTAGCAGTCATTTCTCAGCAGGAGTTTCAACACCTTCTGCGTGTTATTGTGACCGACTCATTTAATCTTAAGCAAGGTTTCACGGCTACTTCCTTCTTTGCTGTCTCTCTTGACCAAAACAAGAGTGTTACGTTTTGCGTAACATGGAAACTGGCGGATGAGTCACACAGATGTACGTACAGTACTGTGCAAAAGTCTCAGGACTCTGTAAAATTCTGTGATTGTTGGATTAGAATGATGTGAATGACTGTCAGAGAGGTTAACTTATACAGTATGTATATGTGATGCTCAAGCGTGTCTTGAATGAATCTGGTGTAAAAGACCAGATATTTGTTGATGGGGAAATATTAAGACAAACCAGAGAACCAGGGTCCTGTTTTTGCTCCAGTCTAAGAGTAGGTCACTCAAAATACTTGACACTTTAACCCGGAGAAGCAGTTATTTTCTGAAAAATGTTATTTTAGTTTTGCATGCATGTTCCAATAAAAGGAAAGAGAAATAATTAACACTGTACAGTCACTGGCACTGTTGAAACAAAATGGTGTCCTAAGACTTTTGCACAGTTCTGTATGACTCCACTCTGAGTTTGGGGGAAATCAAACCAAAAAAACACAAAACAAAAAAAAAAAAAAAACAACCCCCCCCCCCACTATTTTTAGATGTATATATGTTAACTGAATCTTGGTAATAGGTTTTAATACTGTGGTAAGAGCATGTGTTTCCTCATTTATTTATTTATTTATTTATTTATTTATTTATTTATTTTATGGGTGGGCCACAGATGTTCAGAATTTAAAATGGGCCATGACATTCTTCAGTCTAGGAATGGCTTTATTAACGGTGACTGTATGAGGAAGAGTGAAAATTTAAAGTGGAAATTTGCACATCTGTTTGGCTTTTGGCCTTTTTCCTCTACAGAGCTCCACCCATGGTTTCAGAGTACAGGCTGGTTTTCCTCGAACAGACAGTAGAGGGAGTGGAGATCTCCCTGCAATAAGACGTTAAACATCTCAATGACTCTGAAGCTGTTAAAACACTTTAACCCCCCCACCCATTAAAGAATGCAAATAATATAATTTTATATGCTCTTTATAAGGCAACAGGGTAAATGTTAGGCTTTATAACCTCATGCTTATATTGGTTAGATTGTAGAAATGTTCTTGTTAAGTGTTGGAAATTAAAGCATGTTTTCTGGACTTTTAAGTCTTTTTAACTGATCTACAGTTTGGCATTGTTCGGTGTGACTCTTGTGTCAGATGTGACACTCATGACTCTTCCAGTGACGACACTCTCTGACCAATCAGTGGCCGGCAGTCTGTCCACGTCACATTTTAGTGTCAGCTCAGCTTGACTGGAACCTCGTCAGAGTGGGTATTAACAAAAGCAAAAAAAAAAAAAAAAGTATTCAGATCATAAAAGAATTCAAATAATAAAATAAACTAATAAACATTTTATCTGCTCTTTATTGAAATAATTCCAATTCATATTATTACAGGCAAATTTTACTTTTACATTTAACCCTTGAAAAGATCTGGAAGAAAGAAAGATTACAAGACAAGATTCCAGCTGTAAAGTTGTAGTTTGGTTTAACTACAGGAAGAGAAATGTCCCATCATCCCCTTCAGAGATCATGACACTTTAAAGGTGAGTGTGCCGTATAAGCATCAGGCGTACGGACACATGATGCAACTGGTTCAGTTGGTTGCAGGTTTAACAGCCGCACTGGTCTCTGTGCAGGCGCTTGTGCTCAGGTATGTAGGCAGCTTTGGAGAAACACTCTGCAGCCTTCCTGTCACACTCACAGGTGAACATCTGACATTTATTGTTGTCTTCTGAGGAAATGACAATAGAGAGGAAACAGTGGTTAGCAACAGGGCGACAGTGTATAAGTCAGGCTTTATAACCTTGTCGTTATAAAACACGTTTTCAATATTTGCTTTTCTACACCGTATAAGCATCAGGCGTACGGACACATGATGCAACTGGTTCAGTTGGTTGCAGGTTTAACAGCCGCACTGGTCTTGGGGCAGGTGGTTGTGCTCAGGTATGTAGGGAGATTTGGAGAAACACTCTGCAGCCTTCCTGTCACACTCACAGGTGAACATCTGACATTTATTGTTGTCTTCTGAGGAAATGACAATAGAGAGGAAACAGTGGTTAGCAACAGGGCGACAGTGTATAAGTCAGGCTTTATAACCTTGTCGTTATAAAACACGTTTTCAATATTTGCTTTTCTACATTGAAGAATACAAGGGGCATGTGATATTTTGTACTGGGCATAAGTCAGGTGACACCTGACAATGACTTGATAATGACTCGTGCCCATCTACGTTTTTTACCTCTGCTAAGGAGGTTACGTTTTTGTGGCACCAGTGGTACATGAGCTTCCTCTGGAGGTACAAAATCAGAAATACCGTTCTACTGTATATACCAGGGTATGTGGAGTTGAGGAAGTGTGTAGAAAATGAATCACATCACTTGTCGCTCGCTCCATCTTAATGTAATTTCACTTTACCAGTGTCTGAAGTATATGTGAGGAAGAGGAGGATGACGAGAGAGCAAATGATCTCATGGGGAATAAATCTGTCTCCTGTGAAAAGTCTGTATCTGACTTTGCTCGGCCTGTTTACACCACTGTATTTTAACATTGGTGATAATGGTATTACTATGAGACTTCTGAGAACCACTGCCTTATACAACCACACTGTCCATTTAAAAGTTGAAATTCAAGTTAATGAGTGGTGTGTTGTTGTGGAAGACTCACTTCTGCAGGTGATGGTCGTTTTCTTTGTCAAAGTCGTACTTGTAGAAATTGATGTACGGATGTTCGTAGAACCAGCATTCAGGGACTTTTTCAGCTTCTCCGTAACAGTTGTCATGCACTTGGCAGCACCTTCAAGGTTAACAAGACACTTTTTCAAACAGACTGAACAGGCGTTATTCATGTCATCTTAGGTTGCAACCACACTACTTTGTTTTCATTTGAAAACTGCATTATCTGATAGGTGAGTTGTGGCTAATAAGAACCAACCAGGACGTGAATGCAAGCGACCACAACATAATTTCTCCTTGTTTAGACCAAAACACAGTGTTTAAGTTTTCAAACAAAAGCCTTTTCAAAATTTGACATTTTCTGACCTTGAAAACACATATACCTCCCTAACCCCCCCCCCCCCCCCCCCCCCCCCCCCCCACACACACACACACACACAGCAGAGTGTATGCATTGCATTGACTTACATTCATTTCCTGGAGATTTACTCTAACCTTAACTGTAATTGCTACTGGTTTAACCCTAAAACTATTGTTAATCTTAACCTAACTCTAACCTCAGCATAACTTGTAGTGTATAGTAATTTATATTATGGAGAATTGATTTTTGTCCCTATAAGGAGGACAAGTCCCTGTAATGTTACTGTGTAAACAGATTTAGGCCCCCACAACATCAGTAATACCTGTACCACACACAAACACCGAACCTTATCCATCACAAGGAAATGCCTGACTCTTAACCTAAACTCGATTTTAAAGAACCAGGTCTTAGCCCTGAAAAAACCCTTTAAAGTTGACAAAAAGACTAAATGTCCCCACAAAGATAAGTTACATAAGTACTTTTTTTTATACATAAATATAAATAGATATAAGATATAAATACAAGTACACACACACATACTGGTTTATACACCTAAGTTTGGACTGCAAATATTGCGTTATGTCAATGTTTGTACAGAATATTTATGAACACCCTAGTATTTCAGCCACTATTAGAGGAGAAACTCTGCATTTGCAATACAGGCACTTTAACATAAACTGAGTAATGTGGATGTAGCATCAGTGCATAAACAGCGTGAGTGAACCAGGACCTGTCCAGATCATCCACAGGAGTTCCACAGCCTCCAATTCCACAGTAGCAGCCGTAGTCAGCATAGTCTAAAATAGGCCAGCTGTGTGGTATCAAATACAGGATCATGGATCGAAACTGGGGGAGAGCATTAAGTTGAGGGTCCTCGGCTGAAGCACAGGAAGCTGGAAAAATTAGGAATTCCTTTAATGCATCAGTTCACAACCACAGCACATGCAGGTTAACAGCTCTGGTCAAGATTGTACTCACCGACAGAGAGGCCCACAGCCAGGAGAATCAGAGTCTGGAAGGTTTTCATCTTGTGAGTCAGAACTTGAGCAGTTGTCTTCTCTGTGAGCTCAGGTGCTCCTTATAAAGCAAGCGCTGAGCCTTGTCCTCCACCCTGACATCTGTTAATCGGTGCTTACATGCCTTGTTATGTATCACCTCTGAAATTCAAACAAATAACGTGTATAAGGGCCGAGCCTTGTCCTCCACCCTGACATCTGTTAATCGGTGGTTACACACCTCCTGATGTATCAACGCTGATATTCAAACAAAATCACTTGTGTTTAAGCAAAACCAACAACCAACACCCAAGGCCAGGCAGACTTTATTACAGAGGAAACGTATAATCCTACTCGCAATGTACATATTCATTCTCTTTTTCACTGTAACATATTCAAATTAATATTTATTATTAATTTTTTTTTAGAAACAACCATGTAGTTGCTAATGTACTGTATTTCTCTCACCTCAGAATAATGGTGGATTAAAACAATACATGAAATATGTTTCATTAATGTGCGCCAGTGACAGCCACTGTTATTTTTTGTGTTGTGTGAACACAATATCTGCAGAACAGTTGAAGCTGTCGACAACTGTTTTCTCTGCTTCTTTTTTGCCAGCTCTGCCATGATGAACATCTAAAATAATACTATTGCTGCCTTGATCTTATAGTCAGTACCTGGTGTTTGTGTCCTCCTGATTCTGAGGACTCTGGGTCACTGTGATCTTGCAAGGGTGGTTTTCCTCTAACAGACAGTAGGGGGACAAAAGACAGACTTATGGCGCTTCTTTACTGTACAGTTCCAGCCCAGCTTGGCACAGCATGGCTTGACTTGACTCTACTCAGTTTGGTATCAGGCACGTTGTTTTCCGTTACTATAGTACCTCCTCAACATGGATAGGGTCGTCATAGCAACAGCCCTTGACGTCCTTTAGTATGCGACACAAACACACAAACTAGTGATGAGCAAAGCAGTTCTTTTCTTTTTACCGAATCATTAGAATCAGTTCATTAAAAGGATTAGTTCAGTACTTCCTGCATGACCGGAGCACAGATTCTGTCTGACACAGTCACTGAAATGAAATATGGCTAAACAGGTTGTGATTTGGCTCATGATCACCTGCTGTTGCTAAATACACCAGACTCCTCTGTTAAATACTGAGATTGTAGAAATGTCCTTGTTAAATGTTAGAAATTAAAGCATGTTTTCTGCACCTTTAAGTCTTTTTAACTGATCTACAGTGCAGTATTGTTTGGTGTGACCAATCAGTGACTGGCAGTCTGTCCGCACCACATTTTAGTGTCAACTCAGCTCACTTGGAATCTTGTCAGAGTGGGTACTAAACAATACTATTCATAATGAAAAAAAAAAGAGTAGTGCTGAGCCAAGCCATGCCAATGGTTACAGTAAGACACTATAATTTTCCCAATTCAAGATTTCTATAATACAATAAACTAATAAACATTTTATCTGCTCTTTATTGAAATAATTCCAATTCATATTATTACAGGCAAATTTTACTTTTACATTTAACCCTTGAAAAGGTCAGAGTGTCCTGTGTTTCTTCAGGATCACACCATAGATCTGGAAGAAAGAAAGATTACAAGACAAGATTCCAGCTGTAAAGTTGTAGTTTGGTTTAACTACAGGAAGAGAAATGTCCCATCATCCCCTTCAGAGATTATGACACTTTAAAGGTGAGTGTGCCGTATAAGCATCAGGCGTACGGACACATGATGCAACTGGTTCAGTTGGTTGCAGGTTTTAACAGCCGCACTGGTCTCTGTGCAGGCGCTTGTGCTCAGGTATGTAGGCAGCTTTGGAGAAACACTCTGCAGCCTTCCTGTCACACTCACAGGCGGACATCGTACATTTGTCGTCCATGCCTGAGGAAACGCAAATAGAGAGAAAACAGTGGTTAACAATAAGTGTAACTGTCAGGCTTTATAATCTCAAGGTTATAAAACATTTTTTCACAATTTTTTTTGTCCAGTAATTTGCTTTGCTACATGCACCTGTTGAAGAATCCCAGTGGCATGCAACATTTTTCAATGGACATAAGTCAGGTGACACCAGTTTGGTGACAACATGGACGCAGCATTCCTGTTGCAAAATAATCTCCACTTTTGTAGCCTTCAGGTTTGCGTTTTGACCGCCGCCATGTTTGTTTTTGCAAATGGAAGTTCACAGGCATCAGCCAGGCAACTACTGGATGATACCAGCTGACCTTACTGTGTGTCCAGCTTTATTGTTTATTTTACTCTAAATGTGAACATTATTTCTAAAATTCACATCATGTGCCGTTGAAGAAGACCTGTTGAAACCCATTGAAACATTAATTCCTCAGAAATGTTTACCTAAATAGCAAATGAGAAAAAGAGGG
>JAFBJR010000090.1:0-57023 GCA_016785285.1 Brachirus orientalis
GTAAACTTTGACGCTTGATTTCTCCAAAAGTACAAAGTAAAAGTACTTTATATTACTTGTGTTTAGAGTATACGAGGTACTGTGTCTGCTGAATGTGAAATGATTATCTACAAATTAAAATTATGTATTTTATACCACTTCAACGATGGATGATTAACCTCATTTTTCTTGCAACAAGTAAACTTTGACACTTGGTTGCTCCAAAAGTACAAAGTAAAAGTACTTGATATTACTTGTGTTTAGAGTATACAGCAGGGAGCACAATCCTAACATGCATCATACCAAAATGACGGGAAGGAACTCAGCTAAAAGCCTCTATTAAACATCGGAACCTAAATTAAACAAAGGTCAAACCCCAAGCAATTATGTGGGCATGTAACAAAAACATGAAAACCGCGTTATGTCCACTTTCGTGCGTCTGTAACTTCCCCACTCATAGTAAACCACACAAACAAGATACCACGTGGAAGCAGAGACTCTCGCGATAACAAACATGTATGTCTCATTACTGTGCGATGGAAACTCGACGAGCTAGCAGCCACAGAGTAGCAAAACAAATGTTCACAAAACCATTAAGTATGTCTTACCTTTGCTGTTAATCAAAAACATGAACATCCACCGGAACAAAACCGCGTTGGGTAGAGAACTGCATCTCCCAGCATGCTTTGCGGCGTGTTGCCGACGCGAGTGGCCGTTGTACCGCGTCACGCGGCCCTTCTGAGTGGGTTGAAAGGTGTGGAATGGCCTGGATTTCACCAAATCACTATAGTACAAATCACTATATGTACATATTGTATATTTCTGATTCATGTACACATATAGATTTAGATATATGTCACTGATTCATTTCCAGAAGGGAAAGTTTAAAATGTCCCTGGAAGTGAGTGAAAAAAACAAACACAGAGACAAAGATTTTTCTGTTTAATCGTCACACATTAAATCTCCATCATATTTCTTTGTCCTCGTCACCTTGAAAAAGACATTTGACTATGTATTCGGCGAGCGAGCATCTCCTCCGTCCTGCTGTCCGCACGTCCACTCCCACGTCTCTGTAACGGAGGCTGCTTGAATTTCCTCCCTGGAGCAGATGAACGTCGACAGGAAATCAAACGAAAGTGAGGAAGTAGAAGCTTGATGTCGTATAAACCACGGAGCTTTGAAACCGGAAACACAAAACTGATACAGAATAATTCAACACAGCAAAACACACGTTACAAAAGAGCATAAAAAAAATGAAGAATAAAGAAAGAACCTTTATGGTTGAAGCACTTTTTTTTCCTCGTCCAAACATCGATAGAAGCTGTTTATAATCAGGCAACTAGAAGTGAAAATCCCAACACTGGCTGCGTCCACACTCCTGTGTTCTCATTCAAAAATCTGCGTCCACACTAACACCCCTTAAAAACATAAATCACATTCAGGTCCACGAGGCAGGAAACAGGAAAGCAGTTGTTAGTTTCAGGGAACCAGCCTGAGACAAAAAATTTAAGTCTTTGATATCTAAAAAAACATATTCACATCTTTATCTCACTGTTAGACAGACTTTTCCAACAGGAAAGTGAAGTTTGTAAACCACTCACTCTCCCACACCAAAGTCCATAGAGAAAATCAGTGATTTTAGCTCACAGGGACACAGGAGCTGCTGGTCTACTGCTGCCTCGTGTGGTCACTTTGTGTCACTGAGGTAAATCTGAAAAAAGGATTTCAAATGCCGAATTAACAAAATAGGACATTTGAACTAACTGATGGAAGCAGCAGTGGATCAACAACTCCTGTGTGCTGTGATGTAAAATCACTGATTTTCTCTATGGACTTTGGTGTGGGAGAGTGAGTGGTTTACAGAGAGATAAAAACTTCATTTTCTTGCTGGAAAATAGAAACAAAACAGGTGAAAAAGCCGGGATTCCATGTAACGAAAGCAACAATAAAGTAAAACTGAAACGGAAAGTCAGTGTTGAGTTTCTAGTTGATTTACAGCAGCGTTTTCAGACTTTCTGGAAAACACTGGGGTTAGTGTGGACAGCAGGTGCAGAATTTGTGCGTTTGTTTTTAAACAAAAACACAGACGCGTGGACGTAGCCTTTATCATTTGGGCTATTCATTATGATCGCTCTCATGTTCACTGTGTGAAATATAATGTCCTCTGTTTATGTACAAAGATTGAATTCAGCAACAAAGTGCTAACAATACATTTCATGTTAAAACTGCGACAAAATGTTCTCGTCTGTCACGTCTGGAGTCCGTAGCAGCTCACAGCGCCAGAGTTCAGGTTTTGACCGACAGGTAACGGTGAGCAGCTTAAACCTGACACTGCAGGTGTGCGAACGTCAGCTAAGACAAAAGTTGTTGCAGACTCTGCTCAGAGCCGAACTTCCGCGAGTCTGTTAGCCGCGCGCTAGTTGACGGAGCTCGTCATCCTGTAAATACACAACTTCACAAGTTGTGTAATAAGTGCTGTCTCTCTGTCACTCTTTTCCCGCCTCAGTAACCGCTAAAATGATAGTTTGGGGACGGGGCCAGTTTTTTTTTTTGTTAGTTCTGCGCGTGAACTCTGAGGTCGCTGGCCTCCGCTCGCTCGTACAGAGCCCGCAGCTTCTCGAAGCGAGGCCCCCAGTCCCCGAGCGTCTCCTCCCTCCTCCCCTCCCCTCCCCCGTCACCGCTGCCACTCCCCCCTTCCAGCCCTGCCGAGCTGAAGGAGCTGAGGGAGCCGGCGGGAGAACCTCCGCCCTCTGTGGAGAACACCTGCAGCGAGTCGAACGGCCCCGTGTCCGGGTGTTGGTCGGCGTCGCGGATGATCTCGCACAGGTAACGAGCCAGGTCCTGACTAGAGAAGGACAGGGAGCGGCGCGGCAGCTGCGAGGGCCGCGTCTGACCCTGCGCCGGGAGCCGGGTGGGCGGGACGTCCCTGCGGATGCTGGTGGTGGTGGTGGAGGTGGAGCAGGTGGACGCCACAGACGGCGGCAGCGTGGTGGAGCTGCCTGTGCGGCTCAGGGACTGTGTGGAGGGCGGGGCAGGAGGAGGAGCCTGGTGCAGCAGGTGATGGTGGTGATGATGATGGTGGTGAGGGGCAGGGGGAGGGGGAGGAGGAGGGTGGTGCAAAGCTCTGGAGCGACAGTACTGGACCGACTGAGCCGGGCTCGGCTGGAGGGACTTCTGCAGCTCGGCCATGTCGTAGGCGTTCTGGACAAAAAACAAACAAAAATTCTCAGTTAAAGGGATAGTTACGTTTTTTTAAGAGTATTCCTGTAAGGAGCTGACACAAAGTCAACGCTGATGGCATCAAGAACCACTATAAACATGGCTGCCAAGAGTGAAAAACTGATTGTAGCCACGTCACAAAAGTCTCACCTAATAAAGTCTGTGTCAGTTTATGTCTAACATATTGTAAGAACATGTTTTATCTCACTGTTAGACAGACTTTTCCAAGAGGAAAGTGAAGTTTGTAAACCACTCACTCTCCCACACCAAAGTCCATAGAGAAAATCAGTGATTTTACATCACAGCACACAGGAGTTGTTGATCCACTGCTGCCTCCATCAGTAACTTCAAATGTCTTATTTTGTCACTTCAGTGTTTGAAATCCTTTGTTCAGATTTACCTCAGTGACACAAAGTGACCACACGAGGCAGCAGTAGACCAGCAGCTCCTGTGTCCCTGTGAGCTAAAATCACTGATTTTCTCTAAGGACTTTGGTGTGGGAGAGTGAATGTTTTTTACTTTTGTTGGAAAAGGCTGCTGGTGAAACAAAAAAATACTGATATTTTTCAGATATTTTAAAGCTGATGCAGATTTCCATCAGTACCTCATAAAACCATGCTTGGATACAAAGGTTGTATTAAAAAAAGATTGAAAGAAGTAGAAGGACAAAAAGAAATGAAAAGAAAACAGAGACAAAAACAATCAGCTGAGGTTCATTACCTCATAACTAACTGTTCCACCTGTTTAAACTTCCTGTTTATCTCCATTCACTGTGTGTGTGTGTGTGTGTGTTACATCTGTCCATCTCATACGCCGGTGCATCGGCGTTAAAGAGCTGTCATCACTTTCACACCAACAGTAAAACACTGTAAACACTTCAGTTCAAATGTGATGCCTCCATAACTGTAACCATGGCAGCAGAGATGAAAAACAGAGGGATGTAAGAGGAGGAGGAGGAGGAAGAGGAGGAGGAGTGGATCACTTTGTAAAACTGATTATATGATGAGTGTAAAGTGTGGATTTTATTCCTCAAGAGCTTTTAAACAGGACTCTAGAGAATTAGTGACAGCATCTGCTGCTACAGGGAATCTGTGTGTGTGTGTAGCTGGTCTTCCTCATGTTGTGGGGACCTAAATCTGTCTCCACACTCACATTATGGGGACTTGTCTTCCTTATGGGGACAAAAATCAAGTCCCCATAATGTAAATGACTCCATTTTAAGGTGAAGACATGTTTTAAAGTTAGTCTGAGGTTAGGGTCAGGGTCAGGGTCAGGGTTAGGGCACTAGTAATTATGGTTAAGGTTAGACCCATGAGTGTGTTACCTGGTCCTCCTCGCCCCCTCCCTCCTCGTCATAGTTGAGGACGTTTTCTCTAATGTCCTCCCAGCCATCGTGATGAGCCGACACATGGTAAACTCCCTCCTTCAGGCCTTTGTAGCTCCTCCAGCGAGTGTAGAGGAAAATGCCCAGCAGCAGCACTGCAGTCCACACCAGACCAGACCAGACCAGGCCAGACCAGAACAGAAAAGACAAGACACGACACAACAAAAACAGACAAGACAACAGCAGATGTTTCATTAGCTTCAACGATTTAATAAAAGTGCATTAAAACTTCTTAAGTCAATTAAAGCAGGGAGCTGAGATTTAATGGGCTGGCCTTGAGAATCTTTCACTGAGTAAATGTGAGCTGAAATATTATGAGATGTGAAAAATGAAGATTCAAGTTCACAACTAACAAACTGTCATTTTTTTTTACTGCTGATATTTAACAATATGAGGATTTTCAAGAGTCTTTTATCAGATTTTTCCAGTGATTTCTTTAATGGCACACATTCTTTGCCTTTGTCAAGAAGTTATTAATTACTGTATCATACTACTTATCATGTATATCATGTATATATTGTTCTTTTGTATGCACTAAAGCAACATTACACTGACAATTTCCCCCTGGGGATCAATAAAGTATTTTTGCTTCTGATTCTGGTCACATGTATGTAAGTAGAAGTGACTGTAACTTTCTATATAACTATATTAATGTGATGTCTGGAAATGTGCAACAGAAATCTGGAATTAAAAAACAAGTGATGATGGCATCAACTTCAAATTTCACTTTAAAACTGTCCACTAACAAAAGAAAATGGCCGACGAACTTCATGTGGGAACACGAATGATTGAAGTTTATCAGAGAACATATTATATTACAGAATGCTTGCTAATTCTAGTTTGAATGAAGTGTGGTTGTACAAAGTAATGAAACACCATCAGTGCCTATGCTGTGAGCGCCACCTGCTGCTGAGAACCAGTCTGACCCATGGAGGCTTGCTACAATTATTTAAGAGCATGTTCCAATTTTCTTGCTCACAGAAACCATTTTCCAACAGGAAACTGGTGTTGGGTAAACCACTCACTCTCCCACACCAAAGTCCATAGAGAAAATCAGTGATTTTAGCTCACAGGGACACAGGAGCTGCTGGTCTACTGCTGCCTCGTGTGGTCACTTTGTGTCACTGACGTAAATCTTAATAAAGGATTTTGAATGCTGAATTGACAAAATAAGACATTTGAACTTAGTGATGGAGGCAGCAGTGGATCAACAACTCCTGTGTCCCTGTGAGCTAAAATCACTGATTTTCTCTATGGACTTTGGTGTGGGAGAGTGAGTGGTTTACAAACTTCAGTTTCCTGTTGGAAAGGGTTGTCTAAGGGTGGCAGACACATTCTTATAATAAAAATACTACATAAGAAGGTGTGGATTTTATGAGGTGAGTCACACAGTTAAACACACTTTAATGCTACTCTGTTAATTTTGTCTTACATATTGCATTGTTATGTTTTATTTTATTTAATATCACTATTCACCCTATCGAGTGGGATAAGCATTCCAATGTCATGTACTTTATGTAACATACTGAGTGAACTTTATTTCTATAGCAGGTTTAATAATAACAACTAGGGTCGTTTAAAGCACTTTACGAGGTAAAACCATAAAACACAGTCAATTGTGAGCGAAAATAATAAAATATTAAATGGAAATCTGGTAAAATTTCATTCATTCATGGTTTTTCTAACATTAAACTAAATCTAAATATAAGAACTGCTGAAATCACCTTAAAAATGGAGGACAATAATAATATTACCACGACTACTAGTAGTACCAGTACTACGTATGTCTATTACGACTACTACAAATAATAATAATAATAAAATTACTGACAACAAACTAAACTGCTGAGGAAGGATCTTATTTTGTCTTGATGATTCATCATTCAGTCACACACACTTTTAACTGGATCTGCTATAAATACTGCAGCTAATCTAATTCTGTTAATCTGACTTCTACTACGCATCTACTGCTGCGCGCGCGCACGCACACACACACAGACACAGACGTCCTCCTCATGCATTCACAAATAAAAGTCCTGCAGTCGATCCGTCATGTAAACACAGCCACAGTCAAACACTCAAACTCACCATGAACTGATGACACTCCATTAAACTGGCCTCACTCTGACACAACTGTGGAGGAGTAAACTCACTCAGCTGCACAAAAATCAATATTCATTTACTGTCAACGTGTCCCCGTAACTACGGCGACAGCGTCCTGACAGATTTATGAGCTCAGATTGTTTCAGGAGGATTCACTTGTACATTCTGAGAGTGACATTAAGACTTTTAATGACAGTGGACCAAAATAAATTTTATTCTGGACAGAGGACACTTGTCACAGATGTTAGAGAAGAAGTGACGTGACACACACGCGCGCACACACACATGCACACACACATGCACACACACATGCACACACACGCACACACACACGCACGCACACACACATGCACACACACACTGAGCTGGTTCAACAGCTCAGTTTTCCTGCACAGAAAATAAGGCTTGAGGATTTAAAGGTTCAGACCAGGTTTTCAAAAGGGAAAACAGGAAAACAGATTTTTGACAAAATAAAACCGTCAACTGCTCAAGTCCGCAATATTTTAAGAACACATTTACAGCTTCATCTCGTCATTAAATAGTCTTTTCTGTCTGGACACTGAGGTTTAAACCACTCATTCTCTATAGACTTTGGTGTGGGAGAGTGAGTGGTTTACAAATGCCTGTTTCTTGTTTTAACCTGTTCCACTGGCAACATTTTTGTTTTTTAATGATAATAACTATAAAGCATAAGATACCTTAAGAACATGTTCACATCTTTATCTCACTGTTAGACAGACTTTTCCAACAGGAAACGGAAGTTTGTAAACCACTCACTCTCCCACACCAAAGTCCATAGAGAAAATCAGTGATTTTACATCACAGGGACACAGGAGTTGTTGATCCACTGCTGCCTCCATCACTAAGTTCAAATGTCTTATTTTGTTGATTCGGCATTTAAAAGCCTTTGTTCAGATTTACCTCAGTGACACAAAGTGACCACACGAGGCAGCAGTAGACCAGCAGCTCCTGTGTCAATCAATCAATGATGGACTTTGGTGTGGGAGAGTTTCCTGATGAATCTGTCTAACAGCAAAATAAAGCATTATTAAGATATCATAGACTGCAAAACAAGGTTTTATAAGTTAAGTCTTTTGTTTAGTGGCTAAAATCTGTTTTTCCCCGTTTCCCCACTGGTAGCCACGTTGTCTGAGAGTAAGCGGCCATGTTGTAAACTGGTTCCCAGCACAGGTGGCGCTCACAGCACAGCAGACCTGATAAGAGTTCCTGAGTTCCAGACAAACAGCCTAATACCTAATAAAATTATTTAAAATAATTTATATTTTTAGAATATGTTCTATGCTTTATCTTTAGCTTTCCACTCTCCCACACCAAAGTCCATAGAGAAAATCAGTGATTTTAGCTCACAGGGACACAGGAGCTGCTGGTCTGCTGCTGCCTCGTGTGGTCACTTTGTGTCACTGAGTTAAATCTGAACAAAGGATTTTAAATGCCGAATCAACAAAATAAGACATTTGATCTTACTGATGGAGGCAGCAGTGGATCAACAACTCCTGTGTGCTGTGATGTCAAATAACTGATTTTCTCTATGGACTTTGGTGTGGGAGAGTGAGTGATTTACAAACTCCATTTTCCTTTTAGAAAGGGTTGTTTAATAACTTACTTGCTAAGATCAGGTTTGACCGTGTGATTTATACATCCACGTTCCAAATAAGCCTAAACTATCCTTTTTAAACCTCAACATCTAAAATTAAGAGCTTTATAATATTATTTTAAATATATTTATTGTTTTACTGCTCAACATGGACTTAAAGAATTCCTGTGTCTCACATGGGCAAGAAAAACAAAACTGTGAAAGAGTCGTGATGTGGGTGAACAGAGGGAGAGAGAGAGAGAGAGAGAGAGAGAGATGTCTCTGCACTGCATCGATCAATATCATCAATACTTTCCTCTTTGAGTTTATATGAGGAGAATAACTGCAAATATATTGTGTGTGTGCATGGGTGTGTTTGTGTTCTTGTATTTGTTACCTCTTTAGGACCTTTTCCTGTCATAAAAGCTGACCTTGTCAGGACCAGTAGTCCTCATGGAGACCAAAACCTGGTCCTAATGAGGCAGAACCTCATTTCTGAGGAACTGGTTAAGTTTAGGACCAAGATTTAAATTGTGGATGTCAATAAGAGTCGCTGCACAAACCTGTGTGTGTGTAGCTGGTCTTCCTCATGTTGTGGGGACCTAAATGTGTCTCCACACTCACATTATGGGGACTTGTCTTCCTTNNGGACAAAAATCAAGTCCCCATAACGTAAATGACTCCATTTTAGGGTGAAGACATGTTTTAAAGTTAGGCTGAGGTGAGGGTTAGGTTAAGGTCAGGGTCAGGGTCAGGGTTAGGGTTACGGCACTAGTAAGTCTCCAGGAAATGAATGGAAGTCAATGCAATGTCTTCTGAAGTCATGGAAACCATTGTGTGTGTGTGTGTGTGTGTGTGCGTGGAGTGAGTTACGTGGGGAAGTGAGCATGAAGCTGCAGGTCGAGGCAAACAAGATGAATCTGCTCTGGTCAAAGGCTCTCACTAGAGGGCAAACTGAGAAATAGAGAATTTTATTGGTGTTTCTGACTGTGTGTGTGCGTGTGTGTGTGTGTGTGAGAGAGAGAGAGAGAGATAGAGTGAGTGAGAGTGAGCCTGAAAAGAGGGAATATGTGTTTATTTGTTTACAATGCCTCCAAGGTCCCATGCTCTCTTTGACCATCACTCGTTTTTTTTGTTGAACTTTTTCACTCTCTGCTTCACTCACACTGCCTCAAACTTCCCCTCTCACTTAAAACCACCTGAAACTGTTTTTCTCCGCTTCTCAACACCTCTATCCCTGCTTTTAAAGTCCCAATGAAACAGTACAAACACGTTCCCTGAGGTCATAACACCATAAAAATAACTTGTTATCCGTTCAGCCGGTTGAATGATGATGAAAATGGCCTGTTTTACCAAATTAGGTATAAAAATCATTAAAAATGATGAATACTCTCTTCTACTTAGCTCAGTCGTTGCAACATTCATCATGTCATCATTTTAACTTCTTGTAGTCATGCTCACAAAATCACAGGCAACCCAATTATGACTGCTTTGCTGTTATCTCGCTCTTTAACAGCCTTTTTGGACTGGAAGCTGAAATGTATAAACCACTCACTCTCCCACACCACGCCATAGAGAAAAACAGTTAGTTTACGCGACATCACTTTAGTGACACAAACTGACCACACAAGGCAGCAGTAGACCAGTGTCACTGTGAGCTTAAATCACTGATTTTCTCTATGGACTTTGGTTTTGCCAGCAAAGACACAGAGAAAATTTTAGCCACTTAGCAAAAGACTTGGCTAATTAAATCTGTCAGTTTAAGTTTACGATATCCGTAGAACATGTTCACATCTTTATCTCACTGTTAGATTTTTCAACAGGAAACTGAAGTTTGTAAACTATTCACTCTCCCACACCAAAGTCCATAGAGAAAATCAGTGATTTTACATCACTGTTGGAGTTGTTGATCCACTGCTGCCGTGGATCAGTAAGTTCCACTTCCTTATTTTACCGCTTTGGGGTTTGAAATCCTTTGTTCAGATTTACCTCAGTGACACAAACTGTCCACATGAGGCAGCAGTAGACCAGCAGCTCCTGTGTCTCTGTGAACTAAAATCATCACTGATTTTCTCTATGGACTTTGGTGCCAAAGAGTTAGCCTTAATGTAAGTTTACAGTTGAAAAAGTCTGTCAAACAGTGAGTCAATGCAAAAGTGCTAACAAAATGTATCTATTTTATTTGCCATAACCATGTTTTTGTGATTATTTTAAGTTTGAGTCACTTTTACAACCAATTACTTTCCCACACAAAATCCCATAGAGAAAATGAACATTTTTTACTTCACAGCACACAGGAGTTGTTGATCCACTGCTGCCTCCATCACCAAGTTCAAATGTCTTATTTTGTCACTTCAGTGTTTGAAATCCTTTGTTCAGATTTACCTCAGTGACACAAAGTGACCACATGAGGCAGCAGTACATGGTTGAGAAAACTTTGTTTCTAGTCAGAAAATGGTTGTTTAATATCAAGATGAAGCAGTGAACATATTCTAAAGATAATTTCTTGTCACTATCTCATACAACCCAACTTCAAAAAACCCTGAACTATCACTTTAAGTCCTTAGAAAAAATATCTCGGAGTGAAAAATACTCCATTAGTTGAACTCCCACGCTGCCTCTTCACTACAGCTGCTCAGTGAGGCATCGTTTTACTACTTGATGAGCAGGAAAATCCAATGTACTTTGAAGAGTTCAGATGCTGCAGAATGTGCGTGCGTGCGTGTGTGTGTGTGTGTGTGTGTGTGTGTGTGTGTGTGTGTGTGCGTGTGTGTGTGTGTGTAATGGGATTTCCAGTCAGACAATCAATATCCGAGCTGCACCGCAATGAGATCAGTGTCCATGTGTTGATTGTCACAGGTCAATAACATAGTACGGACTTTACGCTTGTCAAACTATAACTCTGTTTACTGCACTCATCTCTCTCTGTATGCTTCATCACTTCAACTCTTCCTCCTCATACATTCTACTTTATCTGATTAATTTGCTCTTTTCAAAATGACAACAATATAATCTTCTCTGGTTCTAATGAGTTTTCACTGGTTTTAAAGCTTCACATGACAGATGTGACACATAGCTGTTCTCAAATTACATACAAGTGTTGCGTTTCCTTCCCGCTCCTACGAACATCAACACCCCCTCAGGACTGTGCAAGAGAAGTGGATATACGCTTGAATGATGGTGACTTAATTAATCCAGTTACAGTAGCTCAACCCAGCACAGAAAAAAACAAGCGTGTCGTACATCCGTGAGAGTTTCTGTCTGACTAAACCAGACTTTTGTCTCTGTCTGGATTCATATCTACGACAAAACATGATCGTTTTCACAGCATCATTTAAATAAACGTCTGCATACCAAAAAGTCACTAATATACAAACTTAATGTAAATGGAGGCAAAGTGGATCTATGACATCATCGTTTTCCCGAAGTTGTATATTGGTTGTGTATATGAAAATGCAAATGAGGCCAGATTTTGTTCAGTCTGGTTAAAGTAACTTTTTTTAAACCGATAAAAGGAAAAAACCTGTTACTTATTTATTCATCTCTTACCCTGTGAGGCAGGAATCGGCAAATACATTTGTTGTTTTCAAAGCTGTCGAAAATATCACATCGTCATCAGGCAAAACCTGTCGTTACCTTCGGATCTAAACTCATTAAACTCATGTGTTCGTTTAAAAAAGGTCACTTGAAATTTCCAGTGTTATGGATCTTTTCCACTACACAGTTCCAGCTCGGCTCGGCTCAACTCAGTTCGGTATCAGACACGTCATCTTTCATGACTTCATAGTTTGTTGTCATAGAAACAGCCGTGACGACACAAAGACACAAACACGTGACGGTCAAAGCAGCTGTTTTCTTTTTCCTCAGTTTTCTAAACAGATGAGTTCACTGAATGGTTCAGTACTTCCTGACTCCGTCTGACACAGTCACTGAAGTGAAATACGGCTGAACGGCTTGTGATTGGGCTCACCATCTCCGTCTTTCAGCAGTGCTGTCGCTAAATACACCAGACTCCTCTGTTAAATATGGACATTTTACAAATGTCCTTGTTAAATGTTGCAGATTAACGCATGTTTTCAGGATTTTCAAGTCTTTTTAACTCATCTACAGTTCAACATCGTTCGCGCTCGTGACTCTTCCAGTGACGACGCTCTCTGACCAATCAGAGGCCGGCAGTCTGTCCACGTCACATTTTGGTATCGGCTCGACCGGAACCTCCACAGAGCAGGGACTGAACCAGGTACCAGGTACTATCGCTAACGTTGAGCTAGAGGAAAGTGGAGGATAAATTATAAATATAACAAAAACAGACAAAAATAAAGTGGGGATTTTAAGTACAAAAGGTTTATACAGGAAGTAATTGTAGCCAAAGCCAGTGGCTCTTATTTTGAAGGCCAGGATGAAAAGAAGTCATGGGTAAGAGGAGTAAAATTTGAGGGTGTATGTGTGTGAAGAATAATCCAGTTTGGTCAGATGATGTTTATGTAGAATGACCGAGTGACACATGCCAATATTTTAGCCTGGTTTTAACTCATCTTTCACCCAAGTTAACTTTCTCACCTCCTCAGTCCCTGCTCCTTCAACCGTGATTTCAGGGTTCGAAGGACATACTGTTGTCATGATATGTTGAAAGCATATTAGGAATAATGTTATATCTTTCAAAATATTCCTCTATTACTGCCATTTCTTCCTCCATTCACTCCAATGCAGTTAAAACCTCGGGCCAGGACACAGTAATACAAACAGGAAATGACATTACAGTCAGGACCTGTCCAATCAGAGATGTTTTGTGAAATGTTAATGTGATTTGTGAAACGTTAATTTGTTTTCTGAATTGGTAATTTACTTTGTGGAAAAGTTCATTTGTTTTGCAAAATGTTAATTTGTTTTGTAAAATGTTAATTTCTTTTCTGAAATGTTCATTTGATTTGTGAAATGTTAATTTGTTTTCTGAACTGTTAATTTATTTTGTGGAAAAGTTAATTTCTTTCATAAAATGTTAATTTGTTTTTCTAAAGTGTTAATTAGTTTTGTGAAATGTGAATTTTTTTATGAAATGTGAATTTTTTTGTGAAATGATGTGTTTTGTGAAGTGTTTGTTTGTTTTCTGAATTGTTAATTAATTTTGGCATAAAAGTTAATTTCTTTTGTGAAATATTAATTTGTTTTGTGAAATGTGAATTTCTTTTCTGAAATGTTGTGTTTTTTGTCAAATATCGTTGTGTTTTGCACTTCAGGGCCACCGTAGATTTACGATATATCGTGCAGCCCTAATATTAATGCTGACGGGCCAGTCTGGGTCCACGGGCCACTAGTTGCTAACCACTGCTTTATGGTATAGATGTGAATCATTGTCCCTAGTTTGATTTTCTCAAGTAAATCCTCTTGTAATTTTCCTTTTTTGTCTTTATTTTGCTGTCGAAACAATGCCAACGTTGCTGAAATAGTTTATTATTCTGAAACGAACGAGGAGAAAAGGTCTGAAACAGCTTAAAGACGACGGGCAGCTACTGTGACTATTGACAAAACTATTTGTTTAAGCTCCCACACAAAAAAATACTAAAATGAAAAAAATCAACATTTTCACCTTGAAGAAGTTTGTTGTGATGGAATCAATGCAGCAGTGAGTGAAGCAGCTCTTAAGCTGCTCTGAAATATCCAGCACGCAGCTCATTGACCAACTCTAATCTGATTTCCTTCTCTAATCTCACTTAACGTCTGTTTGATTACTGACCATCGATTCTGTCTGATATCGATCATTGTCAATTAACCACAATGAAGCCTCGAGAGCTGAGCGCTTTACAAATGACAAGCGGCCGTGGTCATTTAAAGGGCCAGTGTGAGACATTTATGAATGAAAAGAAACACGGAGAGAACAGAGTAAAAGAAGAAACAAGAATAACAAGAACAAACTCACTCAGCCCTAACTCGTCTTTACGTCACCTCTTTAAACTTAGGTACAATATGTAACGGTGATGCTTTCAAATGTGTTAAAACAAAGGCAGGATGTATGTTTTTGAGAAGTGCCAAAACATTTTAAATCCAGCATTTCAGTTGCCTTTAATGACGTCATTCACTTTACAGAGTTGCTGCTATGTTTTTATTAGGGTTTACCTTTGAAAAGGATCATAGATATTGGTTTAACTGGTTTTCACCAGTTTCTCACTGATTACTTATTTGAATATTTTTTGATCGCATATTATTTATATTGTTTATGTAAATAGATGTATTTCTTTCTTCTTTTTTGGGGTGGGGTGGGGTGGGGGGGGGTTAAGCACATTTGTATATAAGAAGCACTTAGTGAGAAAGAAGAAAACAGGAAGTCAACTTATGATCGTTAGATCATAGAAGGGGAAGGGGTCGGAAAATAAATGAGCTTCATGTTTTAATTTTTAATTTTAATTTTGTCTCTTTAATTTCTTTTTTGTTATTTGTAAGTAAGTTTTATGTTCTCAGGTTTGAAATAAAACCTTCATTCATTCAGAGGAAAAAGAAACAGTACAGGGCTTTTATTTTGAAACACACTGGCATTTTTATGGAAGCACCTTTTTTTTTTACTTAAGATGTGCTACCTTTTAAATTAATTAATTAATTAATGTATTTATTTATTAATTTATTACACTGACCATTGAACTTCATTGAATGAAAAAGACTGAGACATTCTCTGTTTGTGTTTTTTTATGTTTTTAAATCTTTGGCTTTATTACTGAACATCAACTGTGTTGTTTTAAAATAATGATAAATATAAAATACATTTGAACAGTTTGTCTGTTTTAGCTTAGATTTGATTATAATTCCAAGAAAAAGTGGCCAAAAAATTCAAGTTTAGTTTCAAACCTATTAGACAGTAAAGTTTCAGAGAATTTAAAAATTGGAATTGCAGTGAATTAATAACAGTTTGAAAAGAAAAAGAAAAGTTCAGATAATCTGTTTAATATATTATTAGTAATAATAATAATAATGATCTAAAGGATGTTGTTTTCCATATTATTAAAAAAAATATTAAATTAAGAGCTTGACTGTCAGAAGCTGGTGTTTTTTATTATCATACTATACTTTTGTTCAGGAGATTCAAGTTTAATTGATGTAGTGAGTCCAAGCAACACAGAGAAGAAAAATAAATAAAAAGGTGATGATGACAAAGAGTGTGTGTGTGTGTGTGTGTGTGAAGAGTGATATTTACACACAGCTCCAAACATGTCGACCCCAAAATAGGCAAACAGAACAAACTAATTCACATTGGTGAGTGTCAGATCAATATTCAGGCTATAGGAGAAAGTCAGAGAACAAGCGTATTAATCATTTATATAGTCAGGAGACGGATGGACCACTGGACCTTAACATGGTGTTCTTGCTGTTCAGCCAGAGTTGCTTTTCTTATCGACAGGAAACTTTGCTCTAAACTTACAGTCCCACAGGGAAAGCTGCACCTCAGCCAGTCTCCCACTATAATCAATGGACGGATGACAGTGCAATGGTACACGGACTCCAAAATAAAACCCATTATAAATGTTAAATAAAACTTCAGAAAATGCAAGAACATTATATTCCCATTTATTCAAAATGTGTTTCTAGATTTATATCCGAAACAAATGTTTGAAATAAAATAATTCACAAGACAAAGAAATGCTAACTGCTAGCATGCTGGAATTCTCACAATTAGCAGGTGTGCTATCTACCATACCTTAAGAATATTTTTGTCATATTATGTCACTATTAAACATCCTTTTCTGATTAAAAAACTGAAGTTTTTTGAAGTCAGTGGGTTTATAAGTCTGAAATATATTAAGAATATGTTGTCGACTTTATCTCACCATTAACAGGAACAGGAAACTAAGGATGATAAACCACTCACTCTCCCACACCAAAGTCCATAGAGAAAATCAGTGGTTTTACATCACAGCACACAGGAGTTGTTGATCCACTGCTGCCTCCATCACTAAGTTCAAATTTCTTATTTTGTCACTTCAGTGTTTAAAATCCTTTGTTCACATTTACCTCAGTGACACAAAGTGACCACACGAGGCAGCAGTAGACCAGCAGCTCCTGTGTCCCTGTGAGCTAAAATCACTGATTTTCTCTATGAAGTTTGATGTGGAAGATTAGAAACTTCAGTTTCCATTCACAAAAGGTGTTTAACGGCAAAATAAAGTAGCAAAACTATTATTAAGACCCGAACTACTGCCAAATTTTGCACCACACATCCCCTCACTTTTTAAAGTGGGCCATGAAAGACTTGGAATCTGACATTAAATGAACTCATATGAATGTTTTACAGCAGATTCAGTGTTTAATCTTCAGTGATCATAACACTGTCAAATGAACAGCACATTTTTATTCCACAATCCATCCAGAGATTTGCTGCGCTCCTTTTGTTCCTGTTAATCAAACATTGGGAGTGTGCAAAGGCAATACTGGATGAAAACTATAAAATAAAAACCTTTTCTTGCTACTGCTTAAAATTTCAAGTGAGGAATGGTGGACTGGTTGAATGAGGAATGCACTTCCAATTAAAATTTCTACCAGAGCCCCAGAGCATTGATTTCAATTTCTGCAGGTTTTTCGCAAACAGGACTTCACGTGCCTACAAATGAAGACAGAACTCAGCAGCAACAAGGCTGGACGTCACATGATATATGAGTTTGAGTGGAGAGTTTGTAGAACAGAAGTAAAGAGAAGATATTGTTGTCGTCAAGGTTACAGTAAATGAGACAAGACCAGAATCTACTCAGACCAAAACGAAGGTAAGAAAAAGAAGGTGAGTCAAGATTAAGACCAGAGTGTACCAAAACCGAGAAAAGACCAAGACCAAAACTAACTGACACTTGAAGGGGCCAAGACCAAGTAAAGACCAAGACCAAAGCAGGGTAAGACTGAATCAAGATTAAAACCAGGGTGAACTGAGAACAAGACCAAAGCAGGACAAGACCAAGTCAAGACTAAAACCAGATTATAACGAGACCAAGATTGGACCAAGACCTTTGGGGACATTGACAAAGGCCAGATGAGACTTAGTAAAGACCAAGACTAGAGTTTACTCAAACAGAGACAAGACCACAGCTTAAAAGGGATCAAGCCTGATTCAAGACTAAGACCAAAACTAACCAAGACTTTAAAGGGCTAGGACCAAGTAAAGACCAAGACTAAAGCAGGGTAAGACTGCGTCAAGATTAAGACCAGATTGTACTGAGACCAAGAAACACTTTTGGGGCCAGGGTTAAGGGTGAGACTGAGTAAAGACCAAGACCAGAGTATACCAGGACCAGGTTGGAACCAAGGCTTTTTAGAAACCAAGAGCAAAGCCGGCTGTGACAGAGTCAAGACCAAACAATATTTTTAGGGACCAAGACTGAATCAAGAAGTCTAAGACAAGTCTAAGACTTTTAGGGATCCAGACTAAGTCAAGATAAAGATCAGAGTGTACCAAAACAAGACAAAACCGAGACCTAGTCAAGTCAAGGACCAGTTGTATAAATCAGTGTCCACTGTCTGCAGTCACGTCTGTGAGAGAGTGGCTGTTCTGTGGTGAGTAGTTTTACCTGTGCGAGTTTCTTTTTCTGTTCTGTTTCTCTGGTTTGGTAAATCAATCTTTATACCATTTGGTGACAAGCACACAGCTTTTTCTCTCCATATACTTAAATTTACTCCATCCTCAGGGGGCTGGAGACGGAGACAAGACTGAGGAAGTGGGTCTCGGCTTCTGAATCATCCGACAGACATGACCACCAGCAGTGTGACACTAAAATCCCTCTATTCCCTTTATTCCTCCATCTTCTCTTTATTCTTTCCCGCTGTTTTCTTTGACTGCCTCTACTTCATAATCTTTCCAGCTCTCTCTTGTTTTTGTCTGATGATGAGCTGTGTCTTCTTTCATCCTGTACGTGTCTGATCTATTTTCTTATCTTGTCCTCTGCTCTGTCTCGTACTGATCTTTACAGTTCTCTTGTATTGTCCTCCGTTAAACAAAAGGAAAGTATGATTGTGCTGACAACTCATTCTCTGTATACAGTTATTCCTCGAGGCGTTTTCTTGGCAGAGGCTCTGTCAGGAATAAGAACACGGAGCTAAAGGAGCAGGAGGATGAATATGAATATGCAACAAGTGAAGAACGACAGAAAAATTATGGTTTTATTCTGCAACCAGACAGAGATCAGTGTGTTGCAACTCATCAAAACACACAGGGATTAAGAGACAAAGACAAGACCAAGACTTTTAGGGACAGAGACCAATTCAAGACCAACACCAGATTGTACCAAGAACAAGACAAAACTGAGAGTTTAAGGGACCAATCAAAGATTTAGGACCAAGACCAGACAGTATCAAGACTGAGACAAAACCAAGACTTTTGGGGACCATGACCAAGTCAAGACTAAGACATTTGGGGACAGGAACCAAGTTAATACTAGATTTAAAGCCAGAGCAAGAAAGTTTCAAGACCAATACCAGAGTGTACCAAGACCAAAACAAAATCAAAATTTCTAGGAGGCCAAAGCTGCTACTACTTAAGACCAAGACTGTTAAGACTGGTTCTTCACAAAGAACAGGACTCAAAGGCACGACTCCAAGACAGTTCAGATAGAGAACAAAAAGTCACTTTACTTTGTCCAAAAGAGGTGGTCGGTACACAAAGATCAGTCAGTTCAAACAAACAAATCCAAAACGGCAGGCAAAGGCGGAAGTCATACACAGGCAATAATCCAAAAACCAGGGAGAACAGATACAAGTAAATAAATGGCTGGGACGTTCAGACGCTGAGGCACTAAGACAAACTGACACAGAGGGGAACAGGAACACAGCTTATATACACCTGAAGTGAAGGGAGATGACGAGACACAGGTGAATCTAATGAGGGCGGGGCAGACAATCAAAACTGGAGGGAAAACACACAGGGGCAGGAAGTGAAGCAATCTGGAATGTGAGGAGAGGTCAGTTTCACAATAAAACAGGAAACAAGAAAACAAGAAGCATGACCTTAAGAGCAACGTCGAGATGTAACAAAGACCAAAGCAGGGGGAGAATGAATTAACATTAAGGTCAGTGTGTGCCATTAGCAAGGAAGTGCCAAGACTTTTAGGGACTAAGATCAGAGCAGGGCAGGTCCAAGTCAGGTCTAAGACCAGACTGTGACAAGACCAAGACAAGACCAAACAATTTGGGTGCAGGGACCAAGTTAATACCATATTCAGAGCCAGATAAATATAGATTTAAGACCAAGAGATGATGATGCTAGGAGACCTAATCAAGACTTTTCCTGTAGTCGATTGTGTCCAAACAGTTCTGGGGGAGTAATGGTTTGGTCAGGCAGATAAAATGACCTACAACAGACCCTCTGTCACAGAGACAAAAGTCCAGTACAGAGTGAAACAAGCCCCAGAGACAAGGACGAACATTTCAATATTATTTCATCAGTCGAGCTTTTATGGTGGAGTGGATAAGCGGAAGCCACTTTGAGTAAAATGCATAACAGCCTGTTTTCACTTTTCCAAATGGCAGAGAAAAGGACTGAGAGGAAGACGAGAATCATTCTCTGGTCTGATCCGGGCAGAAATCCAAACACTGAGTGTAGAAAACGCCAGCCACTGCTCATCACCTGGTTAATACAGTATCTTGGCTATGGTGATGAATGACGGTGACTCATTCTGCTCTCACTGCATTTGAGAGATGAATTTTTGAGGTAGAAAAAAAAGCCTGAGACACAGGAGCTCACTGTCACCTGTGCAGGTCTGCGATGTCATGGGTCTCAAATGTCTAATCCCAAAAAGAGTAATCCCAAAGAAATGTTTTTTTGGCATTAGTTATCTCACCTATTTTTTTTTTAATGCAAGCAAAAATATACAGTGAAAATGATCATTAGTCTCTTAGCATCTACATCTGCCTCATATTTCACAAGCAAAGCACGACCTGTTCCAGTTTCAAAGCCAATACAACATGACCCAGTCCAAGACTTTAAGAAGTCGAGACTGAGTCAAAACCAAGACCAGGATGTACCCAGACCAAGACCAAAACAATGTGGACTAAGTCAAGATTAAAGAGGAAACTGGAAAACCAAATGTCTGATGTTTTTTGGTGTGTCCCCGTGTCCTTCCTGTATCTAAACATCACTAAAGTGTCACAATAAACACTTCAGCCTCTTCTGACAAAGAAGGGCTTCTCTGTTTACCTGAGCTCCAGCAAGTGGTTTTGAAAAGTCCAGTTTAGTTACATAACTAGCACATTTGCCGTGCAACGAACCCTCCCCCAACAGCTACTCCTGGTCATGGACGTGAACATTCAACCTGAAGAAGAAGAAGAAGAAGAAGCTGGTAGCTGGCCAATCACAAGAGACTCAGTGTTCTGGGGGGCGGGGCATTAGCTCAGAAACAGAGTGGCTGTTCAGAGGCTGGCAGAGGGCAGCAATAATCTGGCTTAATCTGAAGAGACTATGAGGTTTTTGACCAGAAATATTATTTAATTTATCTAAGTAGACATCAGTAATCTGGATTTTTGCTTCAAAAAGACCATTCTATGTGACCTTTTAAGACCAGAGTGTACCAAGACCAAGACAATAGCAAGACTTAAGGGGATCAAGACTGATTCAGGACCAAGACCAAAACTAGCCAATAACAAGTAAAAACCATGACCAAAGCAGGGCAAGACCAAGTCAAAGCTAAGACAGATTGTAAAGAGACCAAGATTAGGTGAAAACCTTTGGGGACAGGGACCAAGTTCAGTCAAAACCAAGTGAGACGGAATAAAGACCAAAACTAGAGGATTTATATGATTTAAAAAACAAATGAAGTGGATCCTGCAACTTTTAAAGTATTGTTAAATGTTTTGGAGGCAGAAACATAAAAAATGGCCTTGGCCAGGACAATCTTGCAGAAGAGATTTTTAATCTCAATTATATTTTTTGTCCTCATTGAATAGTGAGAAACAGTGCTTTATCTCATTGTTAGACTCTGAATGTAACCCTCAGTTTGTATCGCTTTGTAAACCACTCACTCTCCCACACCAAAGTCCATAGAGAAAATCAGTGATTTTACATCCCAGCACACAGGAGTTGTTGATCCACTGCTGCCTCCATCACTAAGTTCAAATGTCTTATTTTGTGACTTCAGTGTTTGAAATCCTTCATTCAGATTTACCTCAGTAACACAAAGTGACCACACGAGGCAGCAGTAGACCAGCAGCTCCTGTGTCCCTGTGAGCTAAATTCACTGATTTTCTCTATGGACTTTGGTGTGGGAGAGTGAGTGGTTTACAAACTTCAATGTCTGTCTGACAGTGAGATAAAGACATGAACATGTTCTTAAGATTTTACAGACTTACAATGATGTAGATTTTATTAGGTGAGTTTTGTTAAGAAGCAAAAATGTTTTATTTTATATAAGTATATGCTGTTTTTTTGGCACTATACAGTATGACAGCACATCATGCAACCACACAAAAAACTGATTTATCACTTTTATATCATGGTCATGACACCGTGAAATCACTTACTGTTGTTGTCGTCTCTTTTATTTAAAACACACTCTTCAAATGTATTAAAGCAGCGACTGATGTTTGAGAAGAAAAGAAAAGAGTTTTATTATGAGCTGTAGACAAAGCTAAGGAGTCTAATAAGGAGCTGCACTGGTGCATGATGGGAGTGTGGGTAAGCTAACATCGTCCCTGAGGCCTAACTACACTCACTAATAAGTATGGTAGGTCTGAACAGGGATAAAATAAGGCACTAATTATCCAAACATCTATGGCTTCATTAAAATCATGTGGTACATGATCATCAGTGTATGTGTGTGTGCGCGTGTTTGTGTGTGTGTGTGTGTAAACCTTTAAATTTATTGTGTATGTTAATTTTCAGTTGTTTATGAAACAAAAATAACGTTACAATGAAGCATTTTGTGAGAACAGGAGAACACGGTGCTGATTTCTGTTTGTTTAGAGCAGTTAAACATCAATATTTGGAAAAAAAAACGTTATTACTTTTTAAACTGCTAATGTTGCTTGAATAAGCACCGAGGCAATGATATTCTGCTCTTCTTCCACTTCCATGACATCCCATTTTACAGCGAGCGATATTGGACACTGTGTTATTGTGTTGAGTGGATTGTTTCGTATTCTGTATATTCACTTATATTTTATATTTTATTTGACTATCGTCTACATAGAAAATGGTGGATATAAATTACATCTGACAAGCTGTAAAGACACTGGCAGATTATCACAAGACACTGGCATCACATTGTGACAGGTAATGAACGGCTAAATTGGATTATTAGCCCGGGCAAATGACAATTCTGCACACAGAGCGTTCTCTCTCACTCAGCCAGTCTCTCTTAAAAGAATCTTTATAAATGTTGAATAAAACTAAATAAAATACATGTACATCATGTTTCTATTTACTCTAGATGTGATTCTAGGTTTATATCTGAAATATATTCTTATGTACAGTATATCACCAACGTTTGTATGAATTCAAAAGATAAATCCTTTACAGGAATCATACGAGCAGCTGTGAGAGCCTGTAGTTTTGATTAGCTTTGAGCTAGATGCTATCTTTAGCCTGTTGCCTTTACCAGACGTGCTATCTACCATAGCTCGAGAATATTTTTTGCCACTTTATATCACTACTTCACAGGCTTTTTCAATTACAAACTGAAGTTTGTAAACCACTCACTCTCCCACACCAAAGTCCATAGAGAAAATCAGTGATTTTACATCACAGCACACAGGAGTTGTTGATCCACTGCTGCCTCCATCACAGGAGTTGTTGATCCACTGCTGCCTCCATCACTAACTTCAAATGTCTTATTTTGTCACTTCGGTGTTTGAAATCCTTTGCTCAGATTTACCTCAGTGACACAAAGTGACCACACGAGGCAGCAGTAGACCAGCAGCTCCTGTGTCCCTGTGAGCTAAAATCACTGATTTTCTCTATGGACTTTGGTGTGGGAGAGCAAACTGTTTTTAAAATTTCTGGTCAGAAAAGGCAATAAAATCAGATTTTATTATAATTTTATTGTATCTTGCTTTTAATCATTCTTTTTCATGATTTTTCTTTTTTAATAATTCCATATGCAGTATATGGGATTTATTACTGGATTATGATACAAACAACGACAGAGAATCATAAATATGTATTTGTTCATTATGTATGTATTTCCATTGTTTCTTAATCTATTTATTCAAATGTGTTGTCATGCTATGATGAATTAAACTCTAACTTAAAATGGAACTTTTTTACTCCTTTGTCTTTAACTTGAAATGACAGTGGTGTGTTCTAAGTTCACTGTGTTTCTCTTTATTGTTGTTCTATTATTTTTAAATGTCTTTTTGCTATAGACTTATTTCATTTCCATTGTCCAGCAACTCTGCTGTTTTTCAAATGAGTGCTCTATAAATGGTTTGGACTGTAGCGCTGGGGCTTTAATGTGTGTTTTGATGTATTTTAAAATTAATAATCAAATCTTTTGTTTTAAATATGTTTAGTTGTATTGATTCATTAATGACCTTCATGCGTGTGTGTGTGTGTTAGTGTATATTGTACCTAATAAGGCCATGAAACAGATACAGATTGCGAACAGAGAGCTGAAGCTCAGGCCCACGTCCTCTCTGTAAATGGCCAGCGGCGTCTCGCAGTGGCGCCCCCTGTAGCCCTCCGGACAGTGGCAGGTGAATTTAGAGGGAGACTGAGCCACACAGGTTCCCCGGTGACAGGGACGAGTCGCGCACAGAGTGTAGACGCAGGACTTCCTGGACCCGTTCACACGGATCATGTGGCCGGGAGGACATCTGCGAAGACGACGACAACACAAACACAAACGAGTGTAAACAACGGGATCATTAGAGAACATGACAGCAGCAGCTTTAATGAGATAAAGGTGTAATAATCTCTACTCAGGGAGTAGAAGCAGCTCCAGAGGCGTCAAAGACCAAACAAAGAGCATGTAAATGAAATACAGGGAAACAACGCGAATAAAACAAATCAGTTTAAAGCATTTGAAGTTCAAATGAAGATAAATGAGTGTGTGGAGACTTAAAAAAAAAACAGGCTCTTTATTTAACACTATTTGTAACCATTTCCCGAGGCGGAACACAGATAAAAAAAAACAACAACAAACTAATTGCTGTCTTTTAATTAGTGAAGTGACGCAGGCGCAGAGTGAAAACGCTGACTGTGTCTCTGGCTCGGAAACTGCGATGATGTTCATGCAGACAAGGGCACATTTTCTGCTTCACTTCAGAAAACGGCGACGTAATTAAAAGCTCATTTGGGTGAAACGGCTCAAACAAACATTTTACGACGCCATTAATTCAGTGTCCCAGTCAATGTCCACACACACACACACACACACAGATGACATCAGAGATGAGCGCTGGCTGGAGATTTGCTCGCGCTCGTAAATATTGACTCAACTTTACGACGAAACTGCGACATTAATCTGAAGAAGGTGCAGTGATCTATTGCATAACTGCTCCTTTTTTTTCTCCTGCAGGAAAAATAATCTGAGAGTGAAACAAGTTTTTCGTTCCTTAATGACTTTTGTTTTCATGGAACTAATGAGTTGATATGCTGGGACGGATTATAAACCAGGGGACACAGACTGAGACAGAAAAGGTTCGCTACTACCTGTTTTTATTGTTTTTATTGGATGACTTGCTTATTTGTGTTGTTTTCATATATATATTTTTAATATTCTCTATAGTATTTTATTTTTTTTATTGTCTCTTTATTGCCTCTTTTGTTGCTTGTTGGTTAGGTCTTTTAGGAAGTATGTTTCTATATTTTATTTATCTCTGATGTACAGCACTTTGTTTCAGCTGTTGCTGTTTTTAAAGTGCTTTATAAATAAAGTTGGACTGGATTGGATTGGATTGGATTGGAACAAATTAAGAGCAGTTCAAAGGTTGCGCTAACAGCTAACTTGTTAACTCCCAGCTCAATTTTGCATCGACTTAATCCGGGGTGACCTGCAGCACCTGCCTGTCAAAAGGTTTCCAACTAGCGCCCTCTATTGACAAATCCATACGCATTAATCCAACTGTACCTTCAGTAGATTAATACACTAATTTATCTTAGCAAGAGCACAGGCTTATATTTATATAATAAAGATGATAATAATAATGATGAAGGGCCCTTTAAGACATATGGCAGAACTTAACCTTCATTATTTGACTGTGTCTGAGTCAAGAATAACAGACTAAGGGCCCTGATGAAGACATCCCATAATAACTACTGTAGTTTGGCTGAGGGTCCTTATTAAAATATCAGGATTAATAATGGAGCAGTGAAAATATCAGGACAGTAAAGTAAATCTTGCTGTATATAAATATATATGTAATCATAAAAATCTGGATCTTAAGATGGACCGTCAAATTGGTCCAGTAGCTAGTCAAGTCTGTAATCCAGGCCTTTATTACGTCTCGTCTGGAGACGTAGTCAGCCAGTCGTCGCTCTCACGTCTTCAGCTTGTTAGTGATACAGTGCCAGCACAGCGCACTATTGTTGTTGTGTGTGTTTCTTCTTCTTCTTATTATTATTATTCAACTTAATCTTAAATTACTTCCGAACATTTTTTGGTTGCTAATAGCTCAAAAACACTTTAGCACACACTAACAAATATTATTATAATGGAGTTAATTGTATTTATTTATTTATTCTTTTTTTTGCATTTGTGTTTGGTTTACATTCACCCAGGCTCCAACAAACCTGTTCACACACAAAAGTATCCTTCAAAAACGGACAAATGTAACGCATTTTACAAATGTCCTTGTTAAATGTTGCAGATTAACGCATGTTTTCAGGATTTTCAAGTCTTTTTAACTCATCTACAGTTCAACATTGTTCGCGCTCGTGACTCTTCCAGTGACGACGCTCTCTGACCAATCAGAGGCCGGCAGTCTGTCCACGTCACATGTTAGTATTGGCTTGGCTCGACTGGAACCTCCACAGAGCAGGGACTAAAATGGAAACGCAAGAAACCGAGTAGAGCCGAGCCGATCTGGACCTGTATAGTGTAAAAGTGCCATCAAAATCTCACTGTTATATTTCGAAAACCAAATTGTTTTTATTTTACCTTTAACCAGACAGAATTTGTTAGATGAATCTTCTGTTCGGTGGCTAAAATCTAATGTGGGTCCGAATAAACAACCACACTCCAACTTTATAACTTTACTAATTAAGTAAAGTAATTTTCAACAATAAATTCATTTTATCAGCTGTAAACAGTCCTGCACCTTTTACACTCTATTGTATTAACAATTTAATTTAAATGGGTCAAAACTGCCATTTAATCCCATCCATCTAAACTTAATAATCTATGAAGTGAAATGAAATGACTTCGTTAGTTTAGTTTATCAGAAGTTGAAATCTCCCATTCAGACCATTTTCTATGACTCATTTAAAATGATGTCAGGTTCACTTTCTGCATTAATTATCCTTGAGACGTGTCCTCACCTCGATGGCCGTCCATCTTAAAAAATAATAATAATTCACCCGTCTGTGGAATTCAAACTGGAAGTAAATGAAGTCATGAAGTTGTAGGTTCTGTCTGTGGACCCGAGTGATGAATGAATGAATGACATATGAAAACATGAATACAGAAGCGTTTACAGAGAAGGAAAAGAAGAGGAAGACGCAGATGAAGAAAGGGGGAGGAGTTTAAAAACACTTTGTTAAAACAGAATCTAGTGTTAACAGAGATTCAGGCTGCGTTCACACTCAAATTTGATGTTTAAACTTCACTGTGACTCAAATTAAACGTTTTATGTTAATGATCAAACTTTTTCGTTAACACGTCTCAGGTCTATTTTTTTTATGTTAATGTGACTCATTTTTTTTTACGGTAATTAGTTTCCATTAATGCAACTCAGGTCTAATTTCTTTACTTTAGTGTGACTTAAAATTAAAACTTGAAATCATATTTTTATGATAATGCGTCTCATGTCAAATTTTTTACGTTAATGTGAGTCCGAACTTTTTTTTTTTAACATTACTGTTTTACATTAAATCAATTTTTTTCTTAACACATCTCAGATCTATTTTTTGTTAGTCTCCATTAATGCAACTCAGACCTAATGTCTTTACATTAATATCACTAAAAACTATCAAATTTTTTACGTTATTTTGACAGATCACATTTTTAACATTGATTTGTCCCTGTTAATGTGAGTCAGATAAATGTTTTACATTAATATGACTCTGACCTTTTATTTTTTACATTACTGTGACTCAAATCCAATGTTTGATATTAAAGTGAATGCCTCTCAGATCTATCGTGTTGTTAATGCCACTCAGATCTTTCATTAATTGTGATTCGAATCTAATTTTAAACACCGAGATCAAATTTTTACGTTAATGTGACTCAGATCAATTTTTTTTTAACATTAATGGGACTCAAATCTAATTTATATGCTACTGATTTTTTTATAAAAATACAAAGGAATCAGTGTTTGCCTCAGTCTTGTTCGATAGAATTACACTTACGTACAGTACGTTATGATAAGACAATTCAAATGAAGCTACTGAGTTCAATCACTTCAGGGAATCGGCGCCTACACTCACTGTAGCCTCTAATCATCTTCTAACATTCAGATCAGAAGTTAAGAGCAAAGATAGAGACTCTGTGTGTGTGTGTGTGTGTGTGCGTGTGTCAAGGTTAAAAAGCCTGAGCAGACATGACGAACATGAGAGTCGTACAACCAAGAAGTGTCAGGACAGAGAGTGAGAAGAGGAACCACAGTGAGAAAAGGGAATACATAGGTCGGTGGAGAAATGATGAAGGTGAGAGGATCAGAGGAGACGAGGAGACGAGGAGACGAGGTGAGATTGAAAGTGAGAAGCCTGAACACAAGGGGCAGGAGAAGGTGATTGGCTGGAAATTAGAGCAAATTAGTTTGCCATGACTTTTCATCACATGACATTTGCTATTTCCAGCTGACAGACAAACAGAGAAGCCATTCAGAAACAAGTGGATGTAAAAGAGTTTCCAAAATGTGAATCCCCTCTGTTTGTTGTTGTTTGTTTTTGGTTTAGCTCGGTGACAAAGCAGGTGGAGTTCACGTTCCTTTCTTGCTTCTTTTAAAAGGAGACAGTTGTTTGCAGAGCACACTGACTCCTGTGGGGTTTTAGCTGCTGGCAGTCACCACATTTACACTGACAATAACAACATGAAAGAAAGAAAGAAACAAACTGCAAGGAAAAGGTGATCCTGACTCAGCTGGACAGACAGAGAGGCTCAGTGAAATCATGGCTGTCTAGACCAGGGAAAAGTGATTTAAGCCACTTAACAAAATCCTCACATACATCGCAGACATTTTCAACAGGAAACTGAAGTGAAGGCATCTAAATTGACCAATGAAAAATGATAGAAAGAAAGAAAGAAAGAAAGAAAGAAAGAAAGAAAGAAAGAAAGAAAGAAAGAAAGAAAGAAAGAAAGAAAGAAAGAAAGAAAGAAAGAAAGAAAGAAAGAAAGAAAGAAAGAAAGAAAGAAAGAAAGAAAGAAAGAAAGAAAGAAAGAAAGAAAGAAAGAAAGAAAGAAAGAAAGAAAGAAAGAAAGAAAGAAAGAAACAAACTGCAGGGAAAAGGTGATCCTGACTCAGCTGGACAGACAGAGAGGCTCAGTGAAATCATGGCTGTCTAGACCAGGGAAAAGTGATTTAAGCCACTTAACAAAATCCTCACATACATCGCAGACATTTTCAACAGGAAACTGAAGTGAAGGCATCTAAATTGACCAATGAAAAATGATAAAAAAAAATTAAACTTTTTAAGCCACTCACTCTCCCACACCAAAGTCCATAAAGAAAATCAGTGATTTTAGCTCACAGAGACACAGGAGCTGCTGGTCTGCTGCTGCCTCGTGTGGTCAGTTTGGGTCACTGAGGAAAATCAGAGCATAGAATTTTTAATGCTGAAATCACTAAATAAGACATTTGAACTTAGTGATGGAGGCAGCTGTGGATCAACAACTCCTGTGTGCTGTGATGTCAAATCACTGATTTTCTCTATGGACTTTGGCGTGGGAGAGTGAGTGGTTTACAAACTTTAGTTTCCTGTTGGAAACTGAAGTTAGATATACAGTAAGTCAATGTATATTTTGGTAAGTTTTCCAACTGGAAAGAAATGGTAAGTTTTCCAAGTGGAAAAGAAATTTGTTATCTTTACTCTCCCACACCAAAGTCCATAGAGAAAATCAGTGATTTTAGCTCACAGAGACACAGGAGCTGCTGGTCTACTGCTGCCTCGTGTGGTCACTTTGTGTCACTGAGGTAAATCTGAATTAGGATTTTAAAATTAAAGTGGCAAAAAAAGACATTTGAACTTACTGATGGAGGCAGCAGTGGATCAACAACTCCTGTGTGCTGTGATGTAAAATCACTTATTTTCTCTATGGACTTTGGTGTGGGAGAGTGAGCTCTTTATAAAGCAACACAATCTCAGGTCTCACAATTAGAAAACTCTGTCTAACAATGTAATAAAGCAATAAAGCGAGGTTTCATGATGCTCAACCTTTAACTAGGAATAAAACTCAGTGAGATTAGAAATCTCTTTTAAGAGTGTCCTTGCCAATAGATTTGCATTTCTTAAAACTCTGCCTGTAAGGTGACCTTCAGTGCTTTGAAAGGTGCCTAAAATAAAATCTATTAGAATTTTACTTTTAATTATCGCTAACAATGTGTCAGTACCTCATACACTACAAAAGAACCTGAACTATCCCTTTACATTTGTAGTTTTGTGTTCACAAATGGAAAATGTCTGTTACTGATGGACTCATCTGTCTTTGTGTTGATATGACGGCTAAAAGAGAGGGATGGGGGGGAAGGGAGGAAGAGAGAGAGAGAGAGAGAGAGAGAGAAAGAGAGAGAGAGAGAGGTGCTGCTTTCATTTTTCACATCAGTCAAAAATGTTATTTTCTTTCCCGTGTTGGATCAGTGATGTGTGTTACACTCTCACATGCATCACATGACAGAATCATCATCATCATCATCATCATCATCATGTTCTAATAATCCGTCTTGCGTGTTTTCTCGTTTCTTTTTTTCCCCCGCCACATGTAAACTTGACATGAGAGACAGAGAACAGAAAAACAAAACGTATGTGCTATTATAATTCTAAATAATTCAATATTCTCGTTGCCATGGTTTTTCCCCCTTCATGCACCCTCCTGCACCATGTGACAGGTCAAGAGTGGAATTTCCACTGACCTTTTTGTCAGCTGTGAAATAAAATAAAGGCAGCGAGACGCCTTTCCCTGGATTATTGTCAAATATTCTCAGGCGGGTGACAGACGGTTATTTTAAAACACGTTTATGTGGCTGGGAACCAAAATAGCACCAAGGTCAAGAGCTGAAAATGGATTCAGAGGAAGAGAGAGCGGCCTTTAATGTATGTGTCCTTGTGACTTTGTGTCAACATGATGCGTGTGTGTTTAAGTGTGTGTTTAAGTGTGTGTGTACCTGCACTCGTGCACTCTCCACAGGTCCACACAGGTGAACGGGGAGCTGCAGTGGTTCTTCTTGCAGGAGTCAGACGAGCAGCCGGGGGACAGTCCTTGCGTGCTGACCTGGGAAACCCCGTCTCGTGGCTGACTGTCCAGTGGCATGTAGCGTCCATTCAGGCGAACGTCCCTCACGCAACCTGTGGACATGAAAAATGGAAGACAGAGAGTTCAGTGGAACAAGAAAGAAACGTGTCCTACAGCCACTGCACTGGAAAAAACACAGACAGCTCTCGTTGCTGCAAATGCTAAGTGCTGCTAAAATTAGGTGCTTCAAAAAACTAGATGCTGCTATTACTAGGTGCTGCTAATAGTAGATACTGCTAATAGTAGGTGCCGCTAAAACTAGGTGCTTCTAAAACTAGATGCTGCTCATGCTAGGTGCCGCTAAACCTAGGTGCTGCTTAAAAAGGGGTTCTGCTAAAAATAGTTGCCACTAATGCTAGGTGATGCTAAAACTGGATGCTGCTAAACCCAGGTGCTATTAAGGCTAAGTGCTACTAAGACTAGGTGCTGCTAACACTAGTTGCTGCTAAGGTTAGGCCCTCCTAAAATTAGTTACTGCTAAAACCAGTCACTGCTAAAATTAGATGCTGCTAATGCTAGGTTGTGCTAAAACTAGGTGCCACTAATGCTGGGTGCTGCTAAACCTAGATGTTGCTTGAAAATTAATTCTGCTAAAAATAGATGGCGCTAATGCTAGGTGATGATAAAACTGGATGCTGCTAAACCCAGGTGCTATTAAGGCTAAGTGCTACTAAGACTAGGTGCTGCTAACACTAGTTGCTGTTAAGGTTAGGTCCTCCTAAAACTAGTTACTGCTAAAACCAATCACTGCTAAAATTAGATGCTGCTAATGCTAGGTGCTGCTAAAATTAGGTGCTACTAAACCTAGGTGCTGCTTAAAAATAGGTCCTGCTAAAAATAGATGCCGTTAATGCTAGGTGATTCTAAAACTGGATGCTGCTAAACCTAGGTGCTATTAAGGCTAAGTGCTGCTAAGACTAGATGCTACTAACACTAGTTTCTGCTAAGAGTAAGTGGTGAGGTCCTCCTAAAATTAATTACTGCTAAAAGCAGTCACTGCTAAGGCTAAGTGCCGCTAATGCATCAATACACTAGCTCTGCATCAGTGATTGCAAAACAATAAACACCAAGTGCAATATTCAAATCAATGACAATGCAATTAATAGAAAAAATGTGTGTGACAAAATAACCTCAAAAATGTATTTTTTAAATGATTTTTGATGTATATTTTTCACTGAAATTAAGTAAAATTTCAATACTAATATGAACAATTACATTTCAATTACAATATATGTCAAAACTATTGAGTGTGTTTTCTTTTTTGTCACTAAAACTAAAAATGTCAAGTGAGGACAATTTTCCTATGAAATTAAAGATTAATGCAGGCAATGTGTTCACTTTTGATTCCAAATACATAATAGAGTAAAAAGGTTTTTTATACTCTTGTTTTACATTCTCTTTAATCTGATGAAATAAAAAGGATTCATATCCAACTTGCTTAACAATTCTGCTCTACTGCAATAAAAATAACTGTCATTTAATTAAATTTAATTGACTTAAATGATATAAAAGCAGCTCTAAAATAAATGATATGAGAGGGATAGTTTGGGTTTTTTGAAGTGTGGTTTAGGCTTTTTCTCAATATAAACATGGCTGCCAGCAGGGAAACACAGCCCAATACCTAATAAATATTGTAGTATATCATATTTTTAGAATATACTTTCTGTTTTATCTTTATTTTTTTTCCACTCTCCCACACCAAAGTCCATAGAGAAAATCAGTGATTTTAGCTCACATGGACACAGGAGCTGCTGGTCTGTCTGTTTCCTGTTTTAACCTGTTAAAAAATCTTAATTAAGATTTATTTTAGTGACACAAAGTGACCACACGAGGCAGCAGTAGACCAGCAGCTCCTGTGTCCCTGTGAGCTAAAATCACTGATTTTCTCTATGGACTTTGGTGTGGGAGAGTTTCCGCTTGAAAAAGTCTGTCCAACAGCAAAGTAAAGCAGCAATCATATTGCTGGCTAAAATCCATTTTTTCCCCCGTTTCCCCACTGGCAGCCATGTTTTCTGAGAATAAGCGGCCATGTTGTAAGCACAGGTTCCCAGCACAGGTGGCGCTCACAGCACAGCAGACCTGATTAGAGTTCCTGAGCTGTGTTGAGCAGCAGCTCAGGTAACATTCAACGCTCTCATTATGGCTCTGCTTCAGCGGCGTGAAAGTGTTTCCATGGAGCAACAGGAGCCACATTCACCCGAGGACACGCAGTTCTGCTGATTTTATGTTCTCATCACTTAATTGCCACGTTGGTGCAGACCATTCACCACCACCACCGTTGACAAAGGCATGCTCACTTAAATGAATGCTAATGCACACACACACTTGCTGTCATCGCTCCCGTCTGCCTCCTTTGAAGCCAAACACTTTTAAAGTCCATTTAATAAACATGTGCATTGTTTTTACTGCCTGAGGCAGCGCTGCTGTCGGCAGCACTCACAGTACACCTCCAGGGAGCGCTCTCTCTCTCTCTTCCTCTCTCTTTAAATGTTTCATTCCCCACTGTTCTGAACTCCTCCTCTCTCTACTAGTACACACATCTTTTTTCCCTGTTCCAGTCTGCATCCACACGACTGCATTTTCATTTTAAAATGGCATTTTCAAATAAAAATAATACGTGTCCAGATGAGTCTTTCAGCATCATATCAGAAGTATGATGCTGGTGTGCCTTCTGCAAGGAGTTTGCATGTTCTCCCCGTGGTGCGTGGGTTCTCGCCGGGTACTCCGGCTTCCTCCCACAGTCCAAAAACATGCAGTCTCAACCCAACTATGGTGAAAAGTCAGAGCAGAGATTTCTGTGAGGAGACTTACCATGAGATAAAACTGAATCTGAAAAATGACTGCATCGTTGTTTTTAAAGGTTGCTGTTTCTGCCCATCCAGACGTAACTAAAACAGATCCAGCAGCAGTTTCAAATTTCAACATTTTTTAGGGCTCGAAAACCCAGGGGTAGTGTGGATGGCCTGTAGTTGATGCATTTTTTAATAAAACAGCCCTACTCTCTACGTTTCCCGGTCCAAACCATTTCTTAAATACCAAAAAACAGAGTATTTCAGCAGGAAAATGGAGTTTGTAAACCACTCACTCTCCCACACCAAAGTCCATAGAGAAAATCAGTGATTTTAGCTCACAGGGTCTACTGCTGCCTCGTGTGGTCACTTTGTGTCAAATAAATCTAAATTAAGATTTTCAAATGCCAAAGTGACAAAACATTTGAACTTACTGATGGAGGATCAACAACTGCTGTGTGCTGTCACTTTGGTGCAGGGAGAGTGAATGTAAAACATACTTCAGTTTCCAGACATAAAAGTTTGTCTGACAGTTGTTAGACATATGTGGATCCTTATGAACTGGACACTCAGTTGACTAAAACCAAAACTTGTTTCACTTTTGTACTTCACCTCAAAAGGCAGAAGGACAACAAACTTGAACAAAGAGTTACACTTTCTTTCAAAGATTGTTCAGCAATCTCATAATCAAACAAGTTTGCTCTAATCAAAAACGAATAAAATGTCCTCAATGTAGAAAATTCAGGGATTCAACTCGGTGTCCTTGTGCTTATCTTTGTGCTTTCAATTAATAACCACAGTAAAAAATACAAACATTGATTTGTGACATTGTGTTACCACTGAATAACGCGAGTTGACATAATCAAGAGACACAGTGGAAACTTGTGAGAATGTGTGGCAAATGCAGGCAGTGTCAAAGTCGTCTTCAAGCTCTATCGTCACTCGTTATCCACTGTTTGTCCACAAACCAAAATGATTAATGACTTCTTTGTTATATGGAGCAAAGAAACCAGAAAATATTCACATGTAAGAAGCTGAAAAATCAAACAACTTGTTTTAATTATTTAAAAAAAAAAAAAACAATTAATTGATTATTAAATTTGTTGAAGATTAATTTAGTAATCAATTAATTGTTCTTGTCAAATATTAGATATTTGACAAAAAATATTCCAATCATCCTTCACCTATAGACCTTCTTTTTGGCATAAAAATGTAAGTAGACATCTGTCATTATTAATGAGTGACATTTATTCTGTTCACATTCAAAAATAGGGTCTATATACTGTATATCCACCAACAAACTGCCAAATAATGAGCCATTCTATGCATCCACCAACAGACTGACTGCCAAATAATGAGCAATTCTATAAATCCACCCAATGACTCACTGCCAAATAATGGGCTAGTGCATACATCCACCAAAAGACTGATTGCCAAATAATGATCTGAACCAAGAATCCAACAAATCCGACAAAATGTTAAATAATGAGCAGGTGTGTACGTTCACAAACAGACTGACTGCAAATAATTTATTTAACCAATAATAATTTAACCAACTATAAAAAAATCTATTTTAATATATTAATAATTTAATATATTATGAATCAAATTTAAACTGGAACTGCTTCAGTGCACCAAAGATTTGTTCCACCTCAACAAAAATAATTAAGGTGTTTTTTGCAAATTTGGTGTCATTTTAAGAAAAGTTATAGAATGTCATACTTTAATTAATAATTATGAACTTGAGGGAGTTTTAATGCTGTAAAATGTCAAAATGAACTCACATTTAACCTGAAAAGTTAACCCAACTGTTATTTCAGAGAGGTCTTTGTTGTCCGGCAGAAATAAATCAAATAAAAAGTCAAGTTAAAGGTTGGAAAACACTCACAGATGCCTGTGATATTACATGTCAGTGACCTGCTGTGTTGAAGTCTCCTTTGTGCTTTGAATGATTTTTTCAATTTAGTTTCTGTCTTTGCTCTTGAGCAGATGCTCACCTTTCCATCAGGTCACCTTTCATTCATCCTGCTCCACTGACTCCAACATAAAAGCTGTGTCACCTCACACTGAAGGAAAGGTGTGAACGACCTGAGAAGATTGCAGAACTGGGAGGCTGGCAGTAGGCAGGAGGACTGATGTGGCCTCGTCACAAACTGACAACAAGGTCAAGACCAGCTGGGTTCTGTTGTCGGATTAACTTCTTGTAAAAATTACTTTTACTTACAACAGAAACAAAATGTTCTTTTCAGTTTTTTTTCCTCTGGCAAATGTTTGATTTAGGGCTGCAACGATTATTCTATAGTTAATCAATTACTAAATTAATTGTTAAATTTTTATTTATAATTGATTAATCGGTTTGAATGTTTTCCGATGTATGTAATTGCTCACTGTTTCTCTTGAAAGATGCTTAGAACAGCTAATTATTTGGCAATCAGTGTCTTCATGGATGTATTGAACAGCTCCCTATTTGGCAGTCTGTCTGTTGGTGGATGTTAAAAAATGGCTCACTATTTGGCAGTCATTCTGTTGTTGGATGTAAAGAACAGCTCATTATTTGGCAGTCAGTCTCTTGATGGATGTATTAAGCAATCCCCTATCTGGCAGTCAGTCTGTTGGTAGATGTAAAAAATGGCTCACTATTTGGCAGTCATTCTGTTGTTGGATGTAAAGAACAGCTCATTATTTGACAGTCAGTCTCTTGATGGATGTATTAAGCAATCCCCTATTTGGCAGTCAGTCTGTTGGTCGATGTAAAAAATGGCTCACTATTTGGCAGTCAGTCTGTTGGTCGATGTAAAGAACGGCTCATTATTTGACAGTCAGTCTCTTGATGGATGTATTAAGCAATCCCCTATTTGGCAGTCAGTCTGTTGGTAGATGTAAAAAAATGGCTCACTATTTGGCAGTCAGTCTGTTGGTCGATGTAAAAATGGCTCACTATTTGGCAGTCAGTCTCTTGATGGCTGTATCAAACAGTTCCCTATTTGGCAGTCAGTCTGTTGGATGTACAGACCTTATTTTTAAACCCTCAAGGATCCGAATTCCAGCTAATGTGCAGCATTTCCTGTATTTGTTTTCTTCGTGTATCTCCTCAGAGGCTAGCCTCCTTATTTTATTTATTTGAGTATTGATTGATTTGACAGACGGGTATTGATTGATTGACGAGTATTGACTCACCCTGGAAGCTTTTGTTGATTTCAGACGGGAAAGTGTTTCCCAGAATCACTACGCTCGGGTCAATTACGATTTCTCGGCTTCGGCTGTGTGACCCGGTGACCTCCCGCTGACCTCCGCCACCGTCCAGCCGCAGAGTCATCTCGTTGTCGTGGCGATCCAGGTGGACCTCGTGCCATTCCCCGTTGTCGAGGCGATAAGTGGGCAGGGTTATGTTGTAGTCTCCGTCGCCGAGGTTGAAGAAAACACAGAGAAGACCCTGGAAAATCTGCCGAGGGAAAATCGGAATTTTAGTCAAATGTTTTACGTTTATAACTTTTATCTGTTCAGACAATATTACTGGTTATTTTAGGGTATTTTGTTTCATAAAAAGCAACAACAAATACACTTTCTTATAATAAATACACACAGACACACACACACACACATATATATATATATAGTATGTATATGTCCTTTTCTCCTGGTGTTTGAAGGACAACATGTTAATAAAAACTGTCTGAAGTGACGAGGGATCAGGCAAGTGAGAAAAAAACAACCCTCGTGTTTACACAACAGGTCGTTTCTCCATCTCATCTCAAAATGAAAACGCTTCCATTTTGGCCCGAATGTGACGCTAATCACACGTCTCTCACAGAGGAATATATATTTAAAACGAATCCAGCAACCTACGTTAGCGCTACCTATCTATCTATCTATCTCGCTATCTGTGTGTGTGTGTGTGAAAGAGATAGAAGACTGAAGGCCATTTTCAGAGGGAAGGAGCGGTGAGTGCTTCATCCTCATTTCAATTTCAAACTGTTTCCTCCAAGTGTCCCACTGAGCATCATTTTCTCCTCTGCAGCCTCGTCTGACGCCACAACCACGTAAACAGACGAGTGAGACGAGAGCGCTGAGGAGACGGAGACGACAAGAGGACCGTACGAAAACGTAAATAAAAATAAGCCCTCACATGTCAACTCTCTGTATACCAATCTATCTTTTCTCTTTCATTTCTGGTTTTTATTTGCTTTTTCTCCCCTTGTGTTCACATCAGATTTGACCCATTTTCAAGTCAATTAACATATATTATTGTTATTAATTAATAATAAGTAACTTGGACGATTTTACTGGCTTATTTTCTTTGCTAAAAGTGATAGTTTGGGGTTTTGGGAGTGTGGTTGATTGACGTACTGACATGAAAACATGGCTGCCAGCAAGCACATAAGAAAATACTCATCCACTGAAATTGTCATCACTTTAAGTCTATGATGTGTTAAGAAGATGTTCACATCTTTAGCTCACAGACTTTTCCCACAGGAAACTGAAGTTTGTACACCACTCACTCTCCCACACCAAAGTCCATAGAGAAAATCTGTGATTTTACATCACAGCACACAGGAGTTGTTGATCCACTGCTGCCTCCATCACTAAGTTCAAATGTCTTATTTTGTCACTTCGGCCTTTAAAATCCTTTGTGCAGATTTACCTCAGTGACACAAAGTGACCACACGAGGCAGCAGTAGACCAGCAGCTCCTGTGTCCCTGTGAGCTAAAATCACTGATTTTCTCTATGGACTTTGGTGTGGGAGAGTGAGTGGTTTAGAAATTGACAAGGCTTTACAGTTATGGTTATATCGCCACCTGGTGACTTGGAATGACAGTGTATTTTTGTGTTTTCATGTGAATGAAGATGTTTTTGAAAACTTTCCACACATGTTTATTGTGTGGGATTATTTTTTAAATCAGAGGAGGGATAGCCTCACATTCCAACATGGTCTGAAACAGGCTAGTGATACTTTGAATTACCAAATAAATCCAAAGTCCAAAATTTCCAAGAGATGTTTGGTCCAATTAATTAAACTTTATTTCATGCATATTATGTAAAACTTACAAATTTTAACTAAAAGGTTGGGAAAATTCGACTAATTTGTTTGAAAAAGGTCTCTCGTGACCCATCTGTGGGTCCTGACCCAGTCTTTGGGAACCACTGGTCTAAATAAGGGTGTCTTGTTAGCTTGCAATGAGTCAGAAATGGAAGTTGGAGGAGATTAAAGACATATTCGTGGAAACATGGAGTCAGCGTGAAGAAGAGAAAGCAGCAGGTTAGTGGCTGAGTGATGAAAATGAGCTTCAGTGGTTGTATCTTATTCACAGCACTGTTACGGTGTCATCTGTCAGTGGGAGCTGGAGACACACAGTGTAATGGCTGGAATAACAGCTTGAAATGGGCACCGTGGTCACAGAGTGTGGCAGTAAGTGAGATGAAGAGGCAGCGCAACGCTGGACTTTTACCGCTACTTATGATTAGTTAATGACCAGCAAAGTGCGAGCGCTGCGGCAGATTTCCAACTCAACACAGCACGAGGTAAATGTAAGAGAGTAACTAAAAGTTAATTTGTGATTTTGGCTTTTTTGGATTAAAGTGAACAGTGTTGTCAGTTCACTTCAGTTCACTTCAGTTCATTTGGCTTTAATAAGCAGCAACGAGTTGCTGGACTCAGACTGCGGTACAGAGAGACACGGCATGACTCCACCAACATCAGCACACAAAAAAACAGTCATATCACAGTCAAACTGTGCTAATGGACGACCAACAGAGTGTCTCACAGGGACAATATAAGTTATAGAAGTGTAGTTATATATACTTATATCAGAGCTAGAGCTGCAAGTAACAGTCCATAATTGACTGATTATTAGCTGGTTGGTCCAGAAAATGTCAGAAAATGTTGAAAAGTATTTCTCAAATGTTTTGTTTCATCCACAAACATTTTAGTCATTTTTTTGTTTATTTAGAGTATAAGATATTTATAAGATATTTAGAATTAAGAAGCTGAAAAATCAGAGAAACTGGTTAAAACTTGTCATCAAAAAAACAATAAAACTGATTCATCGAGGTGGCACTGGTGATCCATCCATCCATCCATCCATCCATCCATCCATCCATCCATCCATCCATCCATCCACCCATCCCCCCCTCCCCGCCCATCCATCCATCCATCCATCCATCCATCCATCCATCTGTCCGCCCATCCATCCATCCATCCATCCATCCATCCATCCATCCATCCATTCATCCATCCATGCATCCATCCATGCATCCATCTGTCCGCCCATCCATCCATCCATCCATCCATCCATCCATCCATCCATCCATCCATCCATCCATCCATCCATCCATCTGTCTACCCATCCATCCATCCATCCATCCATCCATCCATCCATCCATCTGTCTACCCATCCATCCATCCACCCACCCATCCCCCCCTCTCTGTCCGCCCATCCATCCATCCATCCATCCATCCATCCATCCATCCATCCATCCATCTGTCCGCCCATACATCATCCATCCTTCAATCCATCCATCCATCCATCCATTCATCCATCCATGCATCCATCTGTCCGCCCATCCATCCATCCATCTGTCCGCCCATACATCATCCACCCTTCAATCCATCCATCCATCCATTCATCCATCCATGCATCCATCTGTCCGCCCATCCATCTGTCATCATCCATCCATCCATCAGTTGTTCCACTCATCCCTCTGTCCATCCATCCATCCATCATCCATCCATCCATCCATCTGTACGTCCGTGGGTGAAAAAAAGATTAAAATCCAAACCATTGTCATATCACATGCTGTTGATTAAGTCTATCAGCTCCATGTGACGCTGTTGTTGCCCGGCAACAACAATGTCGGCAAAGCACACGCATCAAAAATGAGCAACTGAGGAGGCAGAAGCTCACGGGGCGAGTCAAACACGACAGCATGAAAAGTTTCAGAAATTCAATGGCTAAAGATAAAGAAGCAGTTCATCAACAATGAACATAATAAATTAGAAAACTGTAAAAATTCAGCTGACGTGCAGTACCTACAGAGCCCACCAGGGGGCTGTGGCTCAGAAACACTACATTAACCACTCTTTTCTAACGGGGTAAAAGTTGTGAAAGCTGTTTTGCAAAACCAAAGCTTTTTAATCTTCTTACGTTTATTATTCCCAGTGGGTTCTTTTTATAAAACAAAAATAACTTTAATGCTTTAAACTTCAACAATATTTCATTATTGTGGAATGGGAATGTTTCTTTTTAATGCCTCTGTGGATTCACTGCCCGCACATTTGTATTGATTTAAATTAATATTTACTGCCCTGTATGAAACTGAAACAATAGTTTAATCCAAGTGGGAGAAGAATCTCAGAAGGGAGAGAATGTATTATCTTAAAACAACCATTTAATTTCAATGCATGTCAAACACACACACAAACACACATAAGCAGCAGCAAGAAAGAGCTCGTCACACATTCTAATTTCCCTCCCTGATGAAAAGCAAACAGAAGAATTACATTAAAATAAAACTTGATCCTTGAAGGCAACACTGTTATATTTCCATCAGAGAACATGGCCGGGTTCCCACTCATTCTCAGTGGGGGGCTCCTCATGAGATTACACACACACACACATACACGTTTCATGCTCCCTGCACCCATGAATAAACACACTATTTGTGGGGTATAAATGATGTGAAGCCACTCGCCAGGAGGCGGCGCCGCCGAGGGAACGAGGCGACATTTAAAAGGAAATTGTTGGAATGATGGATGGGGAAGCAGAGACAGATGGAATGATGGACGCGGAATCAGAGGAGAGGTTGTGTACCATGACGGCAGCCGCGATGTGGATAATCATCATCATTTCAGACACTGACGTTTGATCAATACCCGCGGCCACAGAGTGGGAGGGGACGCGGAGGGAGGAGGGGACGAGGGGGAGACTGAATTAGAGTAAAGGGGTGGAATGACGGGAAGACAAAAACAAAAACAGAAGGAGGCTGGAAAATCCAAAAAATATGAGCAACAAAAACACGTGAGGAACTCAAACGCAATAAGCGTAAATTAGATTTAAAGCTACAACATATTTTGATTTAATTAAGAATTCCATAATAACCTTCCAGTAAAATGTAAATCACATGTTACAATGTAATATGTGCCATTTATTAAGAGCTAATTGCAAAAAAAACATAAATTAGATGAAACAAAAGGTTCATCTAATAAAATCTACATCAGCTTAAATCTATGATATCTTAAACATGTGTTTATCGCACTGTTTATTGCACATTTTGAAGAGGAAACTCAAGTTTGTAAACAACTCACTGTCTCACACCAAAGTCCATAGAGAAAATCAGTGATTTTGGCATCACAGCACACAGGAGTTGTTGATCCACTGCTGCCTTCATTAGTAAGTTCAAATGTCTTATTTTGTGAAATTCTGGTTTTGAAAATCTTTGTTCAGATTTACTTCAGTGACACAAATTGACCACACGAGGCAGCAGTAGACCAGCAGCTCCTGTGTCCCTGTGAGGTAAAATCACTGATTTTCTCTATGGACTTTGGTGTGGGAGAGTGAAACTTCAGTTTCCTGTTGGAAAAGTCTGTCTAACTGTGAGATCTATTCCAAGTGTGACTTATTCCAAGACCAAACACACTTCTGCAGCATTATTAGCATAGGATCATGTTAGCAACATTTGCTAATGTAGTGAAAACCAGCGAATGCTCCACTTCCTAAATTTTCCCTCTTCATTTTAAGTTGAATGAACTAAAACTGTAGGTTATCATTTCACTAAGACCTGGTACAGCAAATTTATGTTTACGATTCATAGCAATTTCTACTTAAAAGTTCTGATTCATAAAATCCTTTCTTTTAATTTGTGTAATTTCTTGTAACTTCTGCTCAAATCTCACAGGACTATCATGGTCACGCAGGACTTGACTGCAACAGACCGTGAGCCGCTCCAACGGCGCTAAAAGCTAAGCTAACAGCTTGGCAGTGACCATTACAAATGATTACTGTCAGAGTAATAAATCAAGATTGATAATTACCACATTAAAAAGTTGAACATCATCTTTCTTTTTATTCCACAAAGTCATAAAGTAACGAGTTAAAGTGACAAGTTATCGTAACCCGCTGGGTCACATGACCCCTCAGAATATTTACGGACTCAGAAAATATGATGTAGACAAAAAGGAGTTCTAGTATTTAGGAGATGTGACTCTTCATTTTCCTCCTACAGCTTTCTCCATACATTCATTCATCTGCGGCGTTTCACAACAATATACATTGATGAGAAATATTGATTTTCTACTTTTTTTTTTTTATTATGACTCCAGAGGGGTAAAATCTTATTTCACTGCAGAGCGCCGTGTGCAGCACATTGATTTGCTCAGCCTCCGTCTCTGTGTGCACTCCAATCAAAACATCATCAAGTTCAGGACGACGAAAGTTTTTTTCAGCCACAGAGAGCAGCGACGGCCGGGTCGACCACTCACACGTTAATGTCAAATGTTTCAAAATGTTTAACGCCTTCAGTGCAAACCTGACAGAACAACAGGCTGATGTGGGGAAGATGAAGAGTCAGATTATTATGATAAACAGATTTTTACACTGAGAAAGAAAATGGTTGACAAACTTAAATGAGTTCCTTCAAGTTAATTCAAGTTGTCGCCATATAACTTTACTAAATTAAGTTTAAATGACCTGGAGGCCAATGAGCATCCAGTCTGGTCATTAGGGGGCGGTCAAGTGAGGGGAAAAAGTCCCAAACTACTACTGTTCAGCAGGGGAAAGTGATATAAGCTTGAAATTATAACCCCAATATTCCATCAAGATATTGATGATATTTCACAGAATTTCAAAATAAGTGAAAAACAAATATGTTAGTTGTTAGTTTGTATGATGTTAAATTAATCTTCAAATAACAAAAACAGACAGAAATGATTAATTATGACTTTATATTAAGTCACAAAAGTGACTGGAGGACCACACGTGGCCCACACGCCACGGGTTTGACACCTCTGATTCAGCTAACCTTAACCTTAACCATAACCACAATTCAAATCTTACTCCTAAACTTAACCAGTTCCCTTAGAAATGAGATTCTGCCTCATTAGGACCAGGTTTTGGTGTCTATGAGGACTTTACTGGTCCTGACAAGGTCAGTGTTTATGACAGAAAAGGTCCTAAAGAGGCAACAAATACAAGAACACACACACACACACACTCCGACAGTCTTTGTGTTTCCGTTAAAATTTTTTTTGCAAAATAAAAGCGATTTTTCTAAATTTTGGACAAACTGCTACCTGCAGGTGTTTGTATTGAACGGTGTTTTGCGTCCAATGGAAAAGCCATAATAGGTCCAGTAAGTCTAGTCTCACGAAATCCCGTTTTTTCTCATAAAATCTCGTCCCGTGAGAGCCCAAGAGCATTCGATGGTTTTGGAAACAATAGTAGTAATATTTTTATCTCAAATGCGTAAAAAAGTATTTCCATTACCTCATGAGAGTGTAATAATGTTTTTGGAATATTTTTTAAAGGTTTTTTCATTCCTTTTCATTTCCTAACAGAAAAAGAGATTTTCAAAACAAATTTACACAAGATGTGAAACAAACAATTTCCAAAACAAATTTCACAGATACTTTTTCGCTAAACAACAGCTAACAGTTACCAGCTGACCGGACTTTTTTATCATTATTATTATTATTATTATTATTATTCATAGACAATCGTCAATCAGCCAATCTTATATAGCACCACTTCCTTTCAACCTGACTTTCAAAATAAGAGCCACTAACCTCAGCTTTTTATTACTTCTTAAATCAAACTTTTGCCATGACGTTCACCGTATTCGTTGAGGCTACGAAATTAAATAAATGTTTTAATGTCAGTCCATAAGTCTTGCCATAGCAGTTTTATGTTTTTATTTTTATTTAATTAATTTTAATTTATTATTACTGTCAAATCAAAGAGAATGGACTGCTGACTTCATCACGTCCAGGTCTCTTGCAGTATTTGGTACATTCCTCTTCCGTAAGAACTGTGGCTTTTGTAAATTTGTGTGTTTCACATTTTGTAATAATGGTTAGCACTTCCAGGCCACCGTAGTTTTTCGAAATACAGGTGTTTTCTTTTTTTATTGTGATATTTAGGTTTTCATGGAAACCATACTAGTGAGTAGATTTACCTCGAGTCTCAGGTATTCGCTCTTCTCCTTCGACATCAGACTGAGGATGGTGCTGTTGTGTTTTCGGGTTCGAACCAGGACTTGGATCCACGTCCTGCGGGCCGGCAGCGGTGAAGCCAACTGGTAATGAACATAACTGTGTCCGTCAAAGGAAAACTCTGGCACCTCTGGTGGTGAAACACACACACACACACACAAGTCAGTCAGCTGGTGCTGTGAACAAACACACTGGTCATTGGGTCTCATCCACACAGAATCAGAACCTTTTTTATGTGAACACGGCATCTGTTTATGACCCCATTCTCTGTTTTCATGGTTAAATGAAGAAACATCACATCAACACAGTCTGGACATGAACAAGACCAGAACGGACGCTGGTTTTCCTCCTCCTCCTCCTCCTCCTCCTCCTCCTCCTCGACTGTGTCCACCGAGTCCAGTCTTTTATCAAAGACATGAATCATCTCTCATGAATATGGAGACTGTGATTCGCTCGCATTACCCTTCATTCATTTATTCATTAGTTCACTCACTTCATTAATCACTGCGAACGTGTCCGTTTGCCCTCTGTTGGTGGTTTGGAAACGTCCACAGATGACACCAAATATGATTCACTGCAGTGTTTCTGAGCTTGAAGCTAAAATTTCATTTAGTTTTAGTCACATTTTATTCATCTGAAATGTTTTAGTTTTAAACTCTAATGGGACTGTTTGTATTATGTAACTGTTGCTCTATCATCTTATCAATAACTATGTTATTGTTAATTGTAACTGCTTTGATGTGATACATTTTTATTTGTCTTAACATGTTTGTTTCAGTTTAAAGACATTTACACTTGTTAAATGATTTATTATCTTCAGCATGTCAACTGGTATTTTTATTTAAAATACAAAATTAGCAGCACTGGTGTTCTGTTAAAGTTTGAACTTCATTTTAACGTTAGCGACAGCATAGCAACAGCTGAGCTGATGAAACAGTGCCAGATTTGGATTTCTGGACAACTCACCTACAAATGTGGCTTCAGGTTTATTGTTGATGATTACAAATGGTACTTTTCCACTATATAGTTCCAGCATGGCTTGGCTTGGTTTGACCTTTTTTTTTTCCTTCTCCATCAGTGATAGAACCTGGTACCTGGTCCTGTTTTTAGTCCCTGCTCTGTGGAGGTTCCAGTCGAGCTGATAGTAACATGTGACGTGGACAGACTGCCGGCCTCTGATTGGTCAGAGAGCGTCGTCACTGGAAGAGTCACGAGCGCGACAAAGTCCGACACAAGAATCAAAGAATCGAACAATGTTGAACTGTAGATCGGTTAAAAAGACTTGAAAATCCTGAAAACATGCGTTAATCTGCAACATTTAACAAGGACATTTGTAAAATGTCCATATTTAACAGAGGAGTCTGGTGTATTTAGCGACAGCACTGCTGAAAGACGGAGATGGTGAGCCCAATCACAAGCCGTTCAGCCGTATTTCACTTCAGTGACTGTGTCAGACGGAGTCAGGAAGGACTGAACCATTCAGTGAACTCATCTGTTTAGAAAACTGAGGAAAATGATTCACTACAAAGAAAACAACTGCTTTGACCGTCACGCGTTTGTGTCGTCACGGCTGTTTCTATGACAACAAACTATGAAGTCATGGAAGATGACGTGTCTGATACCAAACTGAGTAGAGCCAAGTTGTGTTGGAACTGTGTAGTGGAAAAGTGTTAAAAGGGTTTTGTCTTTCATAAAACTGTACATAAAATTTGACGTATATGTCGTCTCTTAAATGTTTTCTCTTAAAAAAAAAAGTAACTACAAGATCCAAAAACCCAGGATCCGACTGAATGCATTTTGTGTCCTCGTTCATGTGCTGTGCGTCATGACATTAATATGTACTGTAAACACAAGAAACCGATGTTTCACCGACCGACCAAAGAACAAGAGAACGCTGGATTTACAAAAGCGTCGTTGATGTAGTTAAATGAAATACAGTATGGTGTCAAAACAGGGGCTTTTATTCTGAAAATAAACTGGATGTATTAATGTTGCATCTGTGTTTGACTTCCGGTCCTGCAACACAGAGATGGACCGACGGAACAAGGACGCAGACGTAGTCAGTGGAATCCCGGGGTAACAGTACCGTTAAAGTACCGGATCAATAAGCAGTATCAATAAAAGTAGCAGTATCGTTAAAATCTTACCTAACTTTACTTCTGAGAGCTGCCAGACCTCAAACACACCCAACAGGAAGTGGTTACCCTGACATACGGTTGACTAATTTCCTCATTTGGAACCCGAGAATGTAAAAAAACAGCTTTTCTGACATTTAATAAACAGAATAAATGAATATTTCTTATATATTTGGATAAAAAAATCATAAAATCATGTCCTGTTTTGGCTACAATATGAAAACATAACAGCCATAATGACATTAATATATTCGATTTGTCAATGTCAATGTCAAAAAAATGGCTCCCAAACAATAAACAGTGATGGTTCAAGCGAACGCGAAGCTGCAGAGGAAAATAATGAGCGAAACCTTAAAGGAAAAGGAAAGTACTTGACCTATATACTGTTTACATGAATTTACAAATATGGCACCGGCATCATCATCATTGAGCAGACACTGGTGTATATCATTAATGTTAAAGAGGCCTGGAAACGGCAGCACAAATGCACATAATTAATCCTCGGTGAGAAAAGGCAACAAACGCGGCCTCAATTTTTTTTTTTTTTACAGTTTATGCTTATATGTTTACAGAATGAGGAGCTAATGTTCCCAGTAAAAACATCACATCAGCTGGAGTTAATGCAGCCATGAAAAACTAAAACTTCAAATTAAACTCTCATATTTAGCCTCCTGCGTTTCCCCCGAGGCTGAGAGAAAGAGAGAGGAGAGAAAAGGAAAAGCTCATCACACGACACATTTTCATCCTCGCTAATCCTCACGTGAGACGCCGCGTCTCGTTTTAACCGTGATAATGATGTGAGCTGCAAATTTAAATGTTTAAATTTAAATTATCAGGTTTATGTGTTGGTTCAGGTGAAGAAACATCTTTGTTTTTTTTTTTGTTTTTTTAAAGATGCAATACGTGATAACTTTGAGCTCGTCTGTCGTGTGTGTTCTGTAAATTATGTTACACCATGTTCTTATCAGGTTATTGTGATGAAATAAATACGAGTCTTGATTTTACATTTCGTTTTAAAAGTTATTCTTGGAAAAAAAATCAAATACACAGTTTTTAACATTTTGTTCTTTTTTTGTTTTTGTTTTTGTTTTTAACAATTATTCACATAGACATTTTTTTAATGTCTTTATTTCAGTACTTATTCTTATCAGACAAATACATGTTGTTAGATGTTTTTTTAAGTTATCTTTAATTTAATAGTTAATCTTAAAATATATTTATTATATTAATAAAATCAATTTTTTAATTATCTTTTATTTCGTAGCTTTTCTTATGAAATAAAATATGTTTTTTTTATGTTATCTTTCATTTTGTAGTTAACCTTATTAAGTAAAATACATTTTTGGGTTAGTGGTTTTTCTTGTGCAATAAAATACATGTTTTTTAATCTTTTATTTATTTTTTTAGTCTTATAAAATAAAATACACTACATTTTTTTTTAAGTTAATTTTTCGGCTACATCTACACGAAAACAGACCGAGGCGATGTTTAGTGTCAGGTACTGAAATTTTACATGTGGTGATAAAAGTTGTGTATCTACTGCCCTCTCTGGTCAAACACCAGCTACTGCATTCACATTTTCACGACAACCACAACTTCAGCTTTTCACTACTTCCTGTATGAATATAATGCCTATAAAAATAGCTCACAGTAGTTATTATAAATTAAAATACACATTTTATGATACTGTTCATTCTATTAGTTATTGTTATAAAATAAAATAGTAAATTTTTAGGTTTTCTTTTGTTTTAGTTGTCATTGATTAGACTTATTTACAATATAACATGATGTTTCCTCTGCACACGCTGAGGTTAAAACTTGCCACAGATGTTTTCCTTTGAGGCAAAGGTCCATTAAAAAAATAGAAACCAAACAGTGCTCACCCTCCTCACACTGGTGTCCGGTGTATCCCGGCAAACACTGGCAGCTGAAGGAGCCCCACTCGCCGTGACAGCGGCCGCGGCGGCCGCAGGACGGGTAGCCCATGTTGACACAGCTGCTGTCAGTGGCCGGGCAGCCGGGGGAGCTGGACTGTGAATCAGCCGGCGAGCCCAGGTCATACAGCTGCACATGGAGAGATAGAGGGAGACGAAGAGAGTGATGGAGGGAGTGAGAGGGTGAGCAGAGGAAAGAGATGAAGTGATAGAGCAGAGGTCAGAGGGAAAGAGAAGGGAAGAGGGAAGTAGAGGAGTAAAGAAGGCCACGTTAAAAACCTCAGCTTTTTTAAAGTGTGGTTGTATGAGGTGCTGCCAGCATCTTAAGAGCTTTATCTTTTAGAGCTTTATCTCACTGTTAGACAGACTTTTCCAACAGGAAAGTGAAGTTTGTAAACCACCCACTCTCCCACACCAAAGTCCATAGAGAAAATCAGTGATTTTAGCTCACAGGGACACAGGAGCTGCTGGTCTACTGCTGCCTCGTGTGGTCACTTTGTGTCACTGAGGTAAATCTGAACAAAGGATTTCAAACACCAAAATCACAAAATAAGACATCTGAACTTAGTGATGGAGGCAGCAGTGGATCAACAACTCCTGTGTGCTGTGATGTAAAATCACTGGTTTTCTCTATAAGGTTTGGTGCAGGGAGAGTTTGGTTTCCAAAAATGGGACAAAACTTTAAAAAGTCTAACAGTGAGATAAAGCACGGGTGGGGCCACCATGAAAACCATGGACAAACCCACATATTGTCAGCCCAAATATAGCCCACATGGACACGCTGGCTGGCTAATATCTACATCAACTTAGGTCTACAAAATCCTAAAAATATGTTCATGTCTTTATCTCATAGACTATCAACAGGAAACTGAAATTTCCTCCCAAACCAAAGTCCATAGAGAAAACCGTCAATTTTACATTTTTCGGTGTCTAAAATCCTTTGTTCAGATTTATGTCAGTGACACAAAGTGACCACACGAGGCAGCAGTAGACCAGCAGCTCCTGTGTCCCTGTGAGCTAAAATCACTGATTTTCTCTATGGACTTTGGTGTGGGAGAGTGAGTGGTTTACAAACTCCATTTTCCTGCTGAAATACTCTGTTTTTTGGTATTTAAGAAATGGTTTGGACCGGGAAACATAGAGAGTAGGGCTGTTTTATTAAAAAATGCATCAACTACAGGCCATCCACACTACCTATGGGTTTTCGAGCCCCAAAAAAAGTTGAAATTTGAAACTGCTGCTAGATCTGTTTTAGTTACGTCTGGATGGGCATGGTGTGGGAGAGTGAGTGGTTTACAAACTTCACTTTCCTGTTGGAAAAGACAACATATGGACTTAAGCTGATGTTTTCCTCACTGATGTTTTCTGTAAGAGTCAGCATCTCTGTCTCAAACTGGTAGTCAGTATAAGTGTCAGTACCTCATACGGACACACCTATATACAGTGTATGGAAAAAGTATATGAAAAGTTGTTTAGGAGAAAAATAAAATGGCTTCACTTGCTTTAAAAACTGGAACCATAAGGACAACGTGTCAGCAGAGAGGAAGGGATGAGATGGCGGTGACATGAGATGGACACCCAGAGGAAAAGTACTCAGAGAGTTGGAAAAGTTGGAGGGAAAACTTTCAGATGTGTTGACGGACATGAGCCCAGGGAACACTGGCCTTCTCTTCTACTCCCCTGTCATCTCTCCCGACTCTCTTTTCACAGCACAGCGATGAAACCAAACACTGAACCAACCCTCTAACTGGCAAACAGCACAGCCAGCTGCAGCCACAGCTGAGAGGACAGCAGAACCTTGAATGGCTAAATGTGTGTCCCTCACAGAGAAGTGCCATAAAAGACATTAATATGTTCCATCTCCTCTCTGCTCAGCCCCAAACTTTACGAGCGCTGCTGGTGCTGTGGCGACAGGGGGAAGGAACCAGATCGTAAAAACTGCCCCCCCCAGCAAAGAGACTTCTGATTGGCTGCTGACCTTTAAAAGCTAGGCCACGTCTGTTTGTCTGGTTTGGGCAGATCATGCTGATTACTACTGATTGCTACGAGCTGAAACACAAATGAGCCAAAGACACATGTTGACCTGTTGGATATTGATTTGACTCTGTGTGTGTGTGTTGAGTGAAAGGAGTGCAACGGCTCCATCCTCAACACAGAAACACTGTGAGATGCTGCATTTTCCACTATTAAAGGGATAGTTCAAGTCTTTGTCAACACAGATCAAATTTTCCTTGAGGAAAAACTGATTTTAGCCACTTAACAAAAGACTTACTGAACAGAATGAATGCAAGATTAAGTCTATGACATCTTTTAAAAACATTTTTGGTCCCTAATCTCACAGTTAGACAGCCTTTTCTGGACTACAGAATGAAGTTTGTGTCACTTTTTTAAATCAATTGTCTCCCCCATGCCAAAGTCCATAGAGAGAATCAGTGATTTTACATCACAGCACACAGGAGTCGTTGATCCACTGCTGCCTCCATCACTTAGTTCAAATGTCTTATTTTGTCACTTCAGTGTTTGAAATCCTTTGTTTGGATTTACGTCAGTGACACAAAGTGACCACACGAGGCAGCAGTACACCAGCAGCTCCTGTGTCCCTGTGAGCTAAAATCACTGAATTTCTCTCTGGACTTTGGTGTGGGAGAATAAAAAGTTAATGCCCAAAGATTAAATACATTGTATAAAGGGGGGTCCACCTCAGTAGTGGCAAGCTGTACCTAATAAAGTGACTGAGGAGTGTATATCCCTCCAGTAGACCTTTAAATTAAGTTGTTGAGTCTCTGGAGTGTGGTGCTGCGGTGCTAAAGGCTCGCAGCCGCCATGTTTCATCTTAGCAGGAGACGTAGCAGGAGGCTGCACAAACGTTGTGAACTAATGAGAGAAATCTGCATGGCGCGAGTGGGTGGACACGAGGATAATGACTCTCTGAGGAGCAGGCAACAGTCGGCATTCTGATGACTAATGATGATGATGGACATGCTTCAAAATTGTGTGTTTTGGTTTTGATTTTGTTCCCCCTCTCCTGTGGCGGTGGTGTTGTTTTTATCATCACAGAACGCACTAATGTGTGACATTTGTTGCTATAGCAACACCCTTTGTTTCACTTGAGCTGTGAGGAGCTATGATGCGCTGAAGATAATTGACATTGATGGATGCTCTCGCTGTGACTGAAGTCTCTGTTCGTGCCCTTGTTTCCTTGTGTTTGATCCTACGCCTCCATGTTTGTGTGTGTTTGTGTGTCTGTCAGTGTACATTACATTTAGTGATCACATGATCACATGTCTGTATGAGCAGTGGCACATAATCAGCACTGATGGCCTTGGTGCCAGAAACCAGTCTGAGTCACACTCTGTGACAGCATGGCTACTTGTGAGGAAACAAGAAAAAACACAACTCACCTAATAATAATAATAATAATAATAATAATAAAAGATTAAGGCATTTTACATCATTAGAATGTTTCACTCATTTTTTGACATGTTAGACAGTCTTTTTTGAGTGGAAACTCATATTTGTAAACCACTCACTCTCCCACACCAAAGTCCATAGAGAAAATCAGTGATTTTACATCACAGCACACTGGAGTTGTTGATCCACAGCTGCCTCCATCAGTAAGTTCAAATGTTATATTTTGTCATTTCGGCATCTAAACTTCTTTGTTCAGATTTACTTCAGTAACAAAAAGTGACCACACGAGGCAGCAGTAGACCAGCAGCTCCTGTGTCCCTGTGAGCTAAAATCACTCATTTTCTCTATGGACTTTGGTGTGGGAGAATGCGTGGTTCACAAACTTAATTTTCCAGTTCAGAAAAGTCTTGCAGCAAAATGAAGTAGCAAACATATTTTTGAGACATTGAGATATTTAAGTAGATGATATCTTTTTTCTTGTGTCCCCACACACAGCCATGTTTTTACTTAGAGTGAGGGTCCATGTTCAAAGGTGGGGGCATCAGTGATGAGTAGGTGTCAACACCTTTAACAAGTACACTTCACAAAACTTGAACAAATCCGAATGTAAGCATTTCTCCATCGAGTGGTTAAAACCTGATTTTACAATTAAGGACACAAAGGATATAGATATACAGAGAAACAGATTTAAAACACTTAAGAAAAGACTCACCTAATAAAATCTTCCTCTGTTTAAGTCTCAGAATATGTTTGTGTCTTTATCTCACCGTTAGACAGACTTTTCCAACAGGAAACTGAAGTTTTTAAACTATTCACTCTTCCACACCAAAGTCCAGAAGAGAGAAAATCAGCTTAGCTTGCGGGGACACAGGAGCTGAAATGTTGATCCACTTCAAATTTACCGACCTAACCTGTCAATATGGGTGCACTGTTTTTTTTTTTCCAAAAATAATAAAAAAAAACAGGATTTATCTAAAATGTGCCAATAGCAGTAGATGCACCAATATATGAAAAAATCAATATAATCTGATGTGGTAAATGTGGAGCATGGCAAACCCCACTTGTCAATGTCCAGAAACAGTGTGGTTAAGACTGCATGTGTGTCTGAAAAAAACAAAGGTAATGTAACTTCTCAAAAAGAAAGAGTCATATATATATATATATATATATATATATATATATATATTCTGAATCAGTGGGGACACATTTAAAAGAAGACTGTGACATTTAGGTCTAAATACCACTCATATCAGGTAAAACAGCCTCAGACTGACAGAGCAGAATCTCTTGTTTTGTCTGTTTTGGGGCCGAATGCTGTGAACAAACACTTTTAATCAAAGTTTCGGAGGAAGTTGCTGAGTAAAAGGTTATCAGACGCGATGGGTTCTTAATCTAAGGGAGTTTTGGCTCAGATTATCGCGACTGAACATGCAGTTCTTTGAGTTTTACGTCCTGCAGAGAAGCAGAGGGTGACATGAAAGTCTGGACTTGATGTCAGATTGGGCAGGAGTGTAAATTTCACCTGAGGAGAGCACATACGTGTGCTGTATTTGAAAGTGCTTTGAGGTTAGAGTTAAAAGTGTGGAAAAAAGAAAGAAAAACATCTCTTCCACGCCACAAATGTACAGTGAATGTTCAAACCTGTTATTAAACCATTTATCAGCTGGAGTGCAGGTGGGAATGTGTAGAGTTGTGCTAATGGGTGTGTGGTTATAAGTGTGTGTGTGTGTGTTACCTTGCTGTCTACGACCAGGTTGCGGATGCAGCCGGTGAAGTGTTTGTGCTGAAGCTGAGGGTAGATGTAGGGAATGTCCTCGTTCACACCACCAAGCTGCAGAACCTGGCTCATGTTCAGGTGCCTTAAAAACACACACACACACACAATCAGGCAGTACTGACTCATGAGTCACATTTACAGTGCACAAACATCCCACAACCACTGGCCTAGAACCCAGTCTTTGTTCGTGAGGACACAAGATCTTTACTGCTTTCTTGGTTGGTAAGTTTAAGAAATATATTCAATATATTCAATCCAACACCATAGTCACACAAAAGAAAAACATTTAAACTTATTTTTCACCATTTTATATCATATTTCATCTAGAAAAAAAGGTTAATGTTGCTTTGTAAAGTGTTCACTCTCCCATACCATAGAGAAAAGTCCATAGAGAAAATATGCAATTTTACATCACAGCACACAGGAGCTGTTGATCCACAGGTGCCTCCATCAGTAAGTTCAAATGTCTTATTTTGTCACTTCTGCATTAAAAACCCTTTGTTCAGATTTACCTCAGTGACACAAAGTGACCACACGAGGCAGCAGTAGACCAGCAGCACCTTTGTCCCTGTGGGCTAAAATCACTGATTTTCTCTATGGACTTTCTCTATGGACTTTGGTGTGGGAGAGTGAGTGGTTTACAAACTTCAGTTCTGAGTTGAAAAAAGGCTGTTTAACAGTAAAATAAGGGGACAAACATATTCTCAATACATTATAGTTTGGTCCCCTCTGAAAACTATGTAATGAGTGAGACCGAGTGTCTGCATCACATTCAATACGTCATACAAAAAACCTGAACTATCCCTTTAAAGAGGTGGGCACAGGTGTACCTGTCGGTGTTGGGTGTGACGCCCGTCACCTCACAGGAGGAGTGGTCCTCGGTGGTCAACCAGGTGCCCAGACCCTCCATCTCCATCACTGCTGCTCCGGAGCAGCGGTCCAGAGTGAAACGCACTTCCTGTGGACAAAACACCTCGTCACTTTTCTATGGTGTTAACAGCAAAAATCTATGCACAAAAATCACAATATTTGATCAATTTTAGTGATTATACTGTGAAACTAAAAGGGGGAGGGGGAAAAAGTTTTTTTCATATAATATTAGCCACTTATTACCACTTTATTACATTGCAATGGCCTAAATTAAAATCCCATTGAGAGGAAGACGTTAACTCCCTATTACAAAAATAATACCATGCCATTACTATGTAGTTATTGTACTATCACCTTTTTATTCCCCCCCATTAATACATTAACCCTTAATACAACCAATTATTACAAAAAGCACATTTGTCGATTTTAGTATTTCATATTTTCATATTATATTATCCATTATTACTACTTATTACCTCAGTGGAAATTCCATTAAAAACAAGAAGATCATATTGCCGACCCATTAAAACCTTTTTAATATACTTTTACTATGTAGTTATTGCATTATAATATGTCTCCATTTATTTTCCCTTCATATTTTTGCCTGTTAATGCCACAAATTAATACAAAAAGCACAATATTTTACATTTTGGTGATGAAACTGTGAATCAAAAACAATTTTTTTCATATAAAATGATCCCTTATCACCACTTTATTAGAAAATTGCATTAAAACTCAGATAATATTTCCTCCCAGTTACAAACTGTTCATTATTGCCACTTCAATGTTGTACTAAAATGTCACCTTTTTATTTCCCCCCCTCATATATTTGCCTGTTTATAATACAAAAAGCAGACCATTTTATCCATTATGGTGACGAAACTGTGAAACTGAAAGGGAATAAACCACCTGTTTCTCATGGCACAGTCCAGTTCAGCTCAGCGTGAAAGCACTTGAAGCCTATTTGTTACATAAAGGGTGTATTTCATGTCACAAATGGGCGACGCTGGCCCACCTTGCTGTTGCTGCGGACATCCAGCCGATGCCAGCGCCTGTCTGCCACATTCACGTTGCTTGGCAACTGTAGCACCACCGTGCCCGAGCCGTGGTTGATCTTCAAGGTGGGGGTCCCGTCTATTAGCTCTGGATGGAGAAGGACAGAGGAACGAGCGAGAGGACACGCAGGATCAGTTCATGTGATCGGGTTTTTAAGAGAAACACTGAGTTTTGCGGGCTGAGATAAAGAGGCTGATTTGTTAACGGCAGGTTTTCCAAGTCTGTGAAACCACAGCGACTGACTGAGCCGTGAAACCATGTCACATAAAGAGGGGAAATTAATTGTACATTAACCGTGATGAGGATTGTTTTGCACGGATCTTTGTCGTCGCCGTCCTCACACCTCATCGCAGTCAACAAACGTCTGACAAAAGTTTTTATTACGTCCTATTTTCTGACTTACTCAGATGGCAAATTAAAAGTTAATGAAGTGGTTAAGAGAGAGAATGTGTGTGTGTGTTCTTGTACGTGTTGCCATGTGAGGACCAAAAATCCAATACAACCTACAGAGTGAGGACATTTTGTCAAAGCGGGGACATTTTGACAGAGTGAGGACATTTTGACAAAGCAGGACATTTTGTCAAAGCAGGGACATTTTGACAGAGTGAGGACATTTTGACAAAGCAGGACATTTTGTCAAAGCGAGGACATTTTGACAGAGTGAGGACATTTTGACAAAGCGGGGACATTTTGACAGAGTGAGGACATTTTGTCAAAGCGGGGACATTTTGACAGAGTGAGGACATTTTGACAGAGTGAGGACATTTTGACAAAGCGGGGACATTTTGTCAAAGTGAGGACATTTTGTCAAAGCGGGGACATTTTGACAGAGTGAGGACATTTTGACAAAGCGGGGACATTTTGACAGAGTGAGGACATTTTGTCAAAGCGGGGACATTTTGACAGAGTGAGGACATTTTGACAAAGCGGGGACATTTTGACAAAGCGGGGACATTTTGACAGAGTGAGGACATTTTGACAGAGTGAGGACATTTGTCAAAGC